>QJPP01001501.1:0-105719 GCA_003996215.1 Jaltomata sinuosa | reverse complement strand
TGCTTTTACTTACAGAATTGTTCTCTATTATGGATAAGTATGAGATTGGTATGATTAGTTGAGTTTGATTCATGTCTCTGAGCATGCCTATTATTACTCTTTCTCTCTTCTTCTTACACTTGAGGTTACCGGTATACCGTCCACTTCGTAAACTTATTTTATATACACTGTTATTGCAAGGATCCCAGGTGCGTTATTGCTTACTTTCACCTGTGCCTTTGGTGTGTATATTCTGCTTGCTAGCCTCACATGTGGTTCTGTTGATTTCCCTCTGGGCTAGTTCCTGTGTACCTTTCGTTGATTTCTGTGACTACTTGCTTCTATTCTGTCTATTACTGCGCTTTTATTTTATATGTGCCCAGTCGGCCTATGATACCTACTGGGTACCTTTGCTTCGCATTTTGATGCCTCAACCCTACCCCCCTGCATCTCTTGGGTGCAGATCTAGCGTGGGCCATCGCCGTAGACCGTTGTGATTCGTGCTTGGAATCTGGTTGAGGACTACTTCAGGCTGAGGGTGAGCTCTTGGCGATCGGAGCTTAGCTTTAGTTTATCTTTTGCTTTATGTACTCTATTACCATTCAGAGACATCTGTATATATTCTTTTGGATAGTTTTCACTCAATGTATGTAGTTTTGGCTCTGTACTATGATACCAGCTCTTGGGGTTTGGTTTAGTTTCCGCATATGTATATATTTATATACCTGTTATCTATTTTATTCGTCTTGTTCCCTTATTTGGTAGATAGTAGCCCATTACTAACTGTTCTGGGCTACGGGGATTGGTTCACCTACTGGGGGTTGTAGGTGCCATCATGACCGAGAAATCGGGTCGTGACATACTAATTCCAAATTCAAGTTCAAAATTCAAGTTTCTAACTCAAGTTAAAAAATCATTCCTAAAGTTGAAAACTAATTCTCAACTCAAAACTAACAAACTAAACTTAAAAAAATTACGGTTCAAGAGCCTAATTCCAAATTCAAGTTCTAGTCCTAATCCTAATTCAAGTTCCAAATTCAAGTTCGAGTTCTAATTCCAAATCCAAGTTCAAAATTCAAGTTCAAAAAATCATTTCTAAAGTTGAAAACTAATTCTCAACTCAAAACTAACAAATTTAACCTAAAAAAGTTTAACTTAAAAAAACTAAGGTTCAAGAGCCTAATTCCAAATTCTAGTTCAAGTCCTAATCCTAATTCAAGTTCCAAATTCAAGTTCTAAATTAAAGTTCAAGTCCTAATTCCAAATTCAAGTTCAAAATTCAAGTTTCTAATTCAAGTTCAAAAAATCATTTCTAAAGTTGAAAACTAATTCTCAACTCAAAACTAACAAATTTAACTTAAAAAAATTAAGGTTCAAGAGCCTAATTCTAAATTCAATTTCTAGTCCTAATCCTAATTCAAGTTCCAAATTAAAGTTCCAAATTCAAGTTCAAAATTCAAGTTCCTAATTCAAGTTCAAAAAATCATTTCTAAAGATAAAAACTAATTCTTAACTCAAAACTAACAAACTTAACCTAAAAAAGTTTAACTTAAAAACCTAAGGTTCAAGAGCCTAATTCCAAATTCAAGTTCAAGTCCTAATCCTAATTCAAGTTCCAAATTAAAGTTCCAATTCAAGTTCCAATTCAAGTTCCGAATCCTAATTCCAAATTCAAGTTCAAAATTCAAGTACCTAATTCAAGTTCAAAAATCATTCCTAATGTTGAAAACTAATTTCAACGCAAAACTAACAAACTTAACTCTAAAAAGCTTAACTTAAAAAAACTAAGATTCAAGAACGTAATTTCAAATACTAGTTCTAATCCTAATTCATAAGTTCAAGTCCTAATTCCAAATTCAAGTTCAAAAAATCATTCCTAAAGTTGAAAACTAATTCTCAACCCAAAACTAACAAACTTAACCTTAAAAGTTTAATTTAAAAAAACTAAGGTTCAAGAGTCTAATTCCAAATTCAAGTTCAAGTCCTAATCCTAATTCAAGTTTCAAATTTAAGTTTCAAATCCTAATTTCAAATTCAAGTACCTAATTCAAGTTCAAAAAATGATTCCTAAAGTTGAAAACTAATTCTCAACTCAAAACTAACAAACTTAATCTAAAAAAGCTTAACTTAAAAAAATTAAGATTCAAGAACATAATTTCAAATTCTAGTCATAATCCTAATTAAAGTTCCAAATTAAAGTTCCAAATTCAAGTTCCAAATTAAAGTTCCAAATTAAATTTCCAAATTCAAAAAATTATTTCTAAAGTTGAAAACTAATTCTCAACTCAAAACTAACAAACTTAACCTAAAAAAGTTAAAACTTAAAAAAACTAAGGTTCTAGAGCCTAATTCCAAATTCAAGTTCTAGTCCTAATCCTAATTCAAGTTCTAAATTAAAGTTCCAAATTTTAGTTCCAAATACTAATTTCAAATTCAAGTTCAAAATTCAAGTACCTAATTCAAGTTCAAAAAATCATTCTAAAGTTGAAAATTAATTGTCAACTCAAAACTAACAAACTTAACCTAAAAAGTTTATCTTAAAAAAACTAAGGTTCAAGAGCCTAATTCCAAATTCAAGTTCAAGTCCTAATCCTAATTCAAGTTCCAAATTAAAGTTCTAAATCCTAATTTCAAATTCAAGTTCAAGTACTAATTCCAAATTCAAGTTCCTAATTCAAGTTCAAAAAATAATTCTAAAGTTGAAAACTAATTCTCAACTCAAAACTAACAAACTTAACTTAAAAAAGTTTAACTTAAAAAAACTAAGGTTCAAGAGCCTAATTCCAAATTCAAGTTCAAGTCCTAATCCTAATTCAAGTTCCAAATTAAAGTTCCAAAACTAATTTCAAATTCAAGTTCAAAATTTAAGTTCCTAATTCAAGTTCAAAAAATTATTCCCAAAGTTGAAAACTAATTCTCAACTCAAAACTAACAAACTTAACCTAAAAAGGTTTAACTTAAAAAAATCAAGGTTCAAGAGTCTAATTCCAAATTCAAGTTTAAGTCTTAATCCTAATTCAAGTTCCAAATTCAAGTTCCAAATTAAAGTTCCAACTTCAAGTTCCAAATCCTAATTTGAAATTCAAGTTCAAAATTCAAGTACCTAATTCAAATTCAAAAAATAATTCTTAAAGTTAAAAACTAATTGTCAACTCAAAACTAACTAACTTAACTTAAAAAAACTTAACTCTAAAAAATTAAAGTTCAAGAACCTAATTCCAAATTAAAGTTCAAGTCCTAATCCTAATTCAAATTCCAAATTCAAGTTCTAAATTAAAGTTCAAGTCCTAATTCCAAATTCAAGTTCAAAAAATCATTCCTAAAGTTGAAAATTAATTCTCAACTCAAAACTAACAAATTTCACTTAAAAAGGTTTAACTTAAAAAAACTAAGGTTCAAGAGCCTAAATCCAAATTCAAGTTCTAGTCCTAATTCTAATTCAAGTTCCAAATTAAAGTTCCAAATTCAAGTTCAAGTTCAAAATTCAAGTTCAAAAAATCATTTCTAAAGTTGAAAATAAATTCTCAACTCAAAACTAACAAACTTCACCTAAAAAAGTTTAACTTTAAAAAACTAAGGTTCAATAGCCTAATTCCAAATTCAAGTTCAAGTCTTAATCTTAATTAAAGTTCCAAATTAAAGTTCCAATTCAAGTTCCGAATCCTAATTCCAAATTCAAGTTCAAAATTCAAGTACCTAATTCAAGTTCAAAAAATCATTCCTAATGTTGAAAACTAATTTCAATGCAAAACTAACAAACTTAACTCTAAAAAGCTTAACTTAAAAAAACTAAGATTCAAGAACGTAATTTCAAATTCTAGTCCTAATCCTAATTCATAAGTTCAAGTCCTAATTCCAAATTCAAGTTCCTAATTCAAGTTCAAAAAATCATTCTAAAGTTGAAAACTAATTTTCAACCCAAAACTAACAAACTTAACCTTAAAAGTTTAACTTAAAAAAACTAAGGTTCAAGAGTTTAATTCCAAATTCAAGTTCAAGTTCTAATCCTAATTCAAGTTTCAAATTCAAGTTCCAAATTTAAGTTCCAAATTTAAGTTCCAAATTAAAGTACCTAATTCAAGTTCAAAAAATCATTCCTAAAGTTGAAACCTAATTCTCAACTCAAAACTAACAAACTTAACTTTAAAAAGCTTAACTTAAAAAAACTAAGGTTCAAGAGCCTAATTCCAAATTCAAGTTCTAGTCATAATCCTAATTCAAGTTCCAAATTCAAGTTCTAAATTAAAGTTCAAGTCCTAATTCCAAATTCAAGTTCAAAATTCAAGTTTCTAATTCAAGTTCAAAAAATCATTCCAAAAGTTGAAAATTAATTTTCAACTCAAAACTAACAAACTTAACTTAAAAAGGTTTAACTTAAAAAAACTTAGGTTCAAGAGCCTAATTCAAAATTCAAGTTCTAGTCCTAATCCTAATTCAAGTTCCAAATTCAAGTTTCAAATTCAAATTCCAAATTCAAGTTCAAGTCCTAATTCCAAATTCAAGTTCAAAATTCAAATTTCTAATTCAAATTAAAAAAATCAATTCTAAGGTTGAAAACTAATTCTTGTCACGACCCAATTTCTCGGTCATGATGGCACCTACAACCCCTGGTAGGCGAACCAATCCCCGTAGCCCAGAACAGTTAGTAATGGGCTACAATCTAGCACATAAGGGAACCAGACGAATAAAATAGATAACAGGGATATAAATATATACATATGCGGAAACTAAACCAAACCCCAAGACCTGGTATCATAGTACAGAGCCAAACTACATACATGGAGTGCAAATAAACCAAACTATATATACAGATGTCTCTGAATGGTAATAGAGTACATGAAGCAAAAGATAAACTAAAGCTAAGCTCCGATCGCCAAGAGCTCACCCTTAGCCTGAAGTAGTCCCCAACAGATCTCCAAGCACGAATCACAACGATCTAACAGCGATGGCCCACACTAGGATCTGCACCCAAAGATGCAGGGGGTAGGGGTGAGCACCAAATGCGAGGCATAAGGTACCCAGTAGGTATCATAGGCCGACTGGGCACATATAAGATAAAAGTGTAGTAATAGACAGAATAGAAGCAATCAGTCACAGAAATCCACGAAAGGTACACAGGAACTAGCCCAGAGGGAAATCAACAGAACCACATATGAGGCTAGTAAGCAGAATATACACACCATAGGCACAGGCGAAAGTAAGGAATAACGCACCTAGGATCCTTGCAATAACAGTGTATACAAAATAAGTTTACGAAATGGACGGTATACCGGTAACCTCAAGAGTAGGAAGAAGAGAGAAAGAGTAATAATAAGCATGCTCAGAGACATGGATCAAACTCAACTAATCATACCAATCTCATACTTATCTATACTAGAGAACAATTCTGTAAGTAAATAGCAAAAGTCTACCTACAGTCCCCCGGCCGCCCATACAACCGAGGAACACAAACAAGTGAAAACAAACCCTCCGGCATCCCATACTACCGGAGCATACAATCAACAAACAACAAACAAGGGTGGAGCCTCAAACAATGAATGATATGATGCATGAAGATCTCAGTAAATGGTATCTCTGTATGTACCTCCTCCGGCGCCGATCCGGCCCAGCAGGTAGGTTTCATGGAAGGACACTGCCCGTATACCTCTACTCCACCGTATACCCCTCCTCCGGCACACGCAGCCCGTAGCCCCTGGCCCAGATGGCAAGGTCCATGGAGGTCCCAGACCCCATACTAAAACTCAGTATCAGAACATGTCGTCCGGAAGCAAGTCCGGTATCAGGATAGAGACCCAGTCTCGATTATGCAATGCCCAGACCCTGTCCAGGACTAAAGTAGTAGGAAAATGTCTCAAAAACCCCTCCAAGGATGCCCGGGCGTAACCGCGTCTAAACAGTAAAAAGTCATCTCAGGTGCTCGGTCTGACCGAGGCTAAAAATCATCTCAAGTAACAAGAAAACTCAACTAGCACCCCGGCCCTGCCGAGTCTAGCGATAATCGTAAAACTGATGATTTTAAACATAATTTTACTTTCTTGCCCAAAAATATCCACAAGTTAAATCAAACCATTTCCAAATTATTTCCATCAAAAAAGGCCCCCCGGGCCATGCAAGGTTTAGAAAATAGTGCCAGTAGGCCCGAAGCCAAAACCATAGTAAAACATGGATAAAACCTCTTTATATGCATGGAAATGGTATGATCACACACAATAGCTGCCCAACAGCTCACAATCAACCTATCAACCCTGCACAGGCCCACAGCTACTTAGCAAGCATAACCAGCCTAGAAGGATATTTTATGCCCAGGACTCGCGGACATTCCCAAAATCCCACCTTCTATGTTTCAGAGTCAACAAGGCCTCACAGGACCGCAAGGGTAAATAAAATATATCGGCAAACACTACAAGCAATAGAGGAACAAAAGTAGGCGGACATGAATAAAGCGGTCGAGGTCTGTGGTGCCAACCTAATAATCCAACCCAAGGATGCCCATTAATACAATTTTATTCTATATATGCGGACTCTAGGGAAATTAAACCGTAACCTACCTGTCGTCCGATGACAAGCTTGAACCTCTTCGAAAAATCCCCAACACGAAATCAAACTCGAACTCGGGCTTGAATAATTTGACGTAGATAATTGATTTCTTGTGGTGCTTTAACAAAAGCACCAACCAATCACCATTTCCCCTCCTTAACACAGTGTCATAACACAATATATTTATATGTGTAACATCTACATAACCCACATGTTCTAACCTAATATACTATATAATGAAAGGTAAATGTAAGTTAGGCAGCAACCATTAAAGTAATCTCAACATGCTGCCACCTTTAGCAATCATTTGCTGGCCACTCCCTCCACCTACACGTGGAGTGGAGGTGGCAATTACAAAGGAAAAAGTGTCACGACCCAATTTCTCGGTCATGATGGCACCTACAACCCTCGGTAGGTGAATGTAATGACCCTTCTGGTCATTCCCACGTTTAAGTTTTGAAGTCAAGCAAATCGACAAAAGATATCGTAAGACCTTTAACAAAATTTTCTGAACTTTGGGTCAAATGTATTGGGACTTTTCTCCCAATATATAAAGAGTTAGAAGTCCCCCAAAATACCAAATCGAAGGTCTACGAGTCTAGTTTCCAATGCACAAAACCGCACGTCCAAATAATCTTGGAGCAAAGAGTTATGACTGTTTTACCGCGGACTGTCTAGCAGAAAACAGGGTTGCGAACCGGGTCGCGAATCGGGTCGGGTTAAACTCGATTTTAGCCTCGATTTCACGTTTTAAAATGCCATTTCAGTTCTAAAACAGTGATAAAATAAGGGAGGATCCCGAGAGAACTCTTGAGTATCGAAATCGTGCGTATTTGAAAGTATTTATTTTATAAGGTTTTTATAGTCCGTAATATTTTAACGGAGATAGTAAATTTAGTTATATGTTAAAATTTATTATTATAATATAGTAGGTATTATTTGAAATAATTTTCTATTAATTATGGTATATTTAAAATATTATATTTATTTTACCACGAATTTATGCAATACCCGAGTATATACTTAACGGATCGGGTTGGTTGCCACCTCCACTTCCACGTGGAAGTGGAGGGGCTAAGACAGCACATATCAAGTGATAGGTGGCCAGCAAATATTGCTAAAGGCGGCAGCACATTGAGTTGCTTTGAAATGATAAGTTGCTGCCTAACCTTTATTTAATTTGTCGTTATATAAGTTTGGTTGGTTCTTGATCACTGAAAACAATTGAACAAGTTGTTATGTTAGTGGCTGCCAACATCACTTAATACTTCCTTGAAATATAATTGTGGTGCAAAATTACCACAGTACATCAATTATCTACGTCAAGTTATTCCGTCCCAAATCCGAATCCGATTTCGATATAGTTTTGGATTTTCTCGGAGTGGTTCGAGCTTGGACATCGTTGTTCCAACAGCTTGTCATCAGACGACAGGTAGGTTACGGTTTATTTTCCCCAGACTCCGTATATATAAAATAAAACTGTATTAATGGGCATCCTTGGGTTGGTTTATTAGGTTGGTACCACAGACCTTGACCGCTTTATTCACAACCGCCTATTTTTATTCCTCCGTTGTTTGTAGTATTTGCGGATATATTTTATTTACCCTTGTGGTCCTGCGAGGCCTTGTTGACTCTGGAACATAGAAGGTGGGATTTTGGGAATGTCCGCGAGTCCCGGGCATAGAATTATCCTTCTAGGCTGGTTATGCTTGCTGAGTAGCTGTGGGCCTGTGCAGGGTCGATAGGTTGATTGTGAGCTGCGGGGCAGCAATTGTGTGTGATCATACCATTTCCATGCATATAAAGAGGTTTTATCCACGTTTTACTGTGGTTTTGGCTTCGGGCCTACTGGCACTGTTTTCTAAATCTTGCATGGCCCGGGGGGCCCGTTTTTGATGGAAATGATTTGGAAATGGTTGATTTCACTTGTGGTTTAAAATCATCAGTTTTACGATTATCACTAGACTCGGCAGGGCCGGAGTGCTAGTTGAGTTTTCTTACTACTTGAGATGATTTTTAGCCTCGGTGGACCGAGCACCTGAGATGACTTTTTACTGTTTAGACCCGGCTACGCCCGGGCACCCTTGGAGGGGTTTTTGAGATATTTTTCCTACTATTTTTAGTCCTGGACAGGGTCTGGGCATGCATATTCGAGACTGGGTCTCTATCTTGATATCGAGACTGGGTCTCTATCTTGATACATGTTCTGATACTGAGATTTTAGTATGGGGTCTGGGACCTCCATGGACCTTGCTATCCGGGCCAGGGGCTACGGGCTGCGTGTGCCGGAAGAGGGGTATACGGGGGAGTAGAGGTATACGGGCAGAGTCCTTCCATGGAACCTACCTGCTGGGCCGGATCGGCGCCGGAGGAGGTACATACAGAGATACTATGGCACTTGAGATCTTCATGCATCATATCATTCATGGTTCGAGGTTCCACCCTTGTTTGCTGTTTGCTGATTGTACGCTCTGGTAGTATGGGATGCCGAAGGGTTTGTTTTTACTTGTTTGTGTTCCTCGGTTGTATGGGCGGCCGGGGGACTGTAGGTAGACTTTTGCTATTTTACTTATAGAGTTGTTCTCTATTAGGAATGAGTATGAGATTGGTTACTGCTAGACTGTTAGTTCTGGATTTGAGATTGTTATGATTAGTTGGGTTGATTCATGTCTTGAGCATGCCTATTATTACTCTTTCTCTCTTCTTCTTACACTTGAGGTTACCGGTATACCGTCCATTCCGTAAACTTATTTTGTATACACTGTTTTTGCAAGGATTCCAGGTGCGTTGTTTCTTACTTTCACCTGTGCCTTTGGTGTGTATATTCTGCTTACTAGCCTCATCTGTGGTTCTATTGATTTCCCTCTGGGCTAGTTCCTGTGTACCTTTCGTTGATTTCTGTGACTACTTGCTTCTATTCTGTCTATTACTGCGTTTTATCTTATATGTGCCAGTCGGCCTATGATACCTACTGGGTACCTTATGCTTCGCATTTGGTGCTCACCCCTACCCCCTGCATCTTTGGGTGCAGATCCTAGCGTGGGCCATCGCCGTTAGATCATCGTGATTCGTGCTTGGAGATCTATTGGAGACTACTTCAGGCTGAGGGTGAGCTCTTGGCGATCGGAGCTTAGCTTTAGTTTATCTTTTGCTTCATGTACTCTATTACCATTCAGAGACATCTGTATATATTCTTTTGGTTACTTGCACTCCATGTATGTAGTTTGGCTCTATACTATGATACCAGGTCTTGGGTTTGGTTTAGTTTCCGCATATGTATATATTTATATCCCTGTTATCTATTTTATTCGTCTTGCTCCCTTATCTGCTAGATAGTAGCCCATTACTAACTGTTCTGGGCTACGGGATTGGTTCACCTACGGGGGGTTGTAGGTGCCACATGATCGAGGAAATCGCGGTCGTGACAACTTGGTATCAGAGCTTTAGGTTCACCCGGGTCATCGGTTATTAGGCAGCCAATGTCTAGTAGAGTCCTGCGGATTCGGGGCGGAGACGTCCGTACTCAATCTTTGGGAGGCTACAGTGGCATTTTAGGAAATTCGACTCTTTCATTGCTTCTGTGTCGTGCGTACAACCCTTGAAGTTTCTGGAAATCTCATTTATTCTACTTCATTCTTCCGAAGATGGTTCGTACGAGATCATCGGCAGCACGCGAGGATGAGCCTCCCACTCCAGCTAGGGGTCGAGGACGCCCTCGATCAGTGGCACCTGCTAGAGCTGCTAGCGTGGAGATAGAGCCCGAGCAGCATGTGGTTCAGGGGGAAGCCCAGGTACCACCAGCTCCAGCGCCAGCTCCAGTGCCAGCTCCAGCGCCAGTTCCGGTACCAGCTCCAGTGCCCACTTCTGTGCCAGCTCCACCCACAGCTCAGTCTCCAGATATTCGGGGATTACTATTACAGCTTTTGGGTGTGATTGGAGAGCGGCCTTCTGAGGTAGCGCAAACATCCGCTCAGGGGGCAGCCCTGGGTGCACAGAGCTTAGGAGCGCATCCTACTACTATGGATCCCTGTGCGGAGGTCATTCCGGTCCCATCTGTTGCACAGCCTCTTGCTCCTCGCCCAGCTATGACAGAGTCAGAGCAGAAGGCGTTGGGCAGATTTTTGAGGTTAGCACCCCCGAGATTTGCGGGTACTTTTGGACAGGATCCACATGACTTTATTACCACCTGTGAGGAGATGTTGCATCATCTGGGTTTGTTGGAGGCTCACGGGGTTGGTTATACTACCTATCAGTTGGAGGACCCATCGAAGTTATGGTGGAGGGCTCAGGTTGCTTGTAGACCACCGTCGTCACCTCCTTTGACCTGGTCTGAGTTTTACGAGGCCTTTATGACCAAGTTCCTACCCCAGAGTGATCAGGAGCGTCGCAGAGAGCAGTTCACTCACCTTGTGCAGGGATCTATGACTATCTCGGAGTATGAGACCCGTTTTCATCAGCTAGCACCGTTCGGAGCGATGATCATTCCTACCGAGGCTGATAGGATTCGCAGATTTGTGTGGGGTTTGAGGCCAGAGATCAGACAGCCAGCTGAGATATTGATTGCCAGTGGTCGGTCATTCCAGGCCATTGTAGACTATGCTCGCACTGTGGAGGACTTACAGCGACATGATCAGGGGCCCAGAGGTAAGAGGCCTCGATATCAGGGTGTCTATAGTGGTTCCAGATATGGCGGTAGAGGTCCTGGCCAGTGGAATCGGAGCTATCAGCCACAGCAGTACCAGGGTCAGTCCAGCCGACCGGTTCAGTCTTCCCTTCAGACTTTTGGTAGTACCCAGTTCGAGCAGGGTCAGGGCAGCCATCAGGGCTATACCGGCCAGTCTTCGAGGGGTATAGGTTCTGGGGCATCAGGTCGTGGTGGTCATTCGGGATTTACGGGTTCATCTCGACAGAGTAGGCCGTCAGGGGCTTGTTTCACTTGTGGTGCGATGGGTCATTTTGCTAAAGATTGCCCTCAGCAGGGTACAGTTCAGTTAGCCGAGCCTTTACGGGCAGTTCAGCCCCCTGCTAGAGGGGATGGTCGTCAGATTAGAGGTGGTGCACCACGCGGTAGAGCAGGTGGTAGGGATGGCGGTCGGGCAGGTGGAGGTCGTCGTCAGTTTTATGCGGTCCCTAGGAGACCAGAGGCAGAGGCCTCAGATGCTGTGATTACAGGTACGATTTATGTGTGCCATCAGCCTGCTATGGCTTTATTTGATCCTGGATCCACTTGTTCATATGTATCTGCCTACTTTGTGCCTTGTTTGGGGTTGGCTGGTGAGCCATTATCTGTTCATGTTTCTGTTTCGACCCCAGTAGGAGATTCTTTAGTAGTGGATCGGATTGTGAGATCCTGTATGTTATCTATTGGTGATTCAGAGACTTGGGGTGATTTGATGATTCTTGATATGCTAGATTTTGATGTGATACTGGGCATGGACTGGTTATCCCTCACCGTGTGGTTTTGGATTGTTATGCCAAGACCATTACCATAGTTGTGCCCGGTGTATCCCCGGTTGTGTGGCAGGGTTCTGTTAGCCATGCACCATCTGGGATCATCTCTTGTCTTCGAGCTAGGAAGTTGATTTCCCGTGGGTGTTTAGCTTATTCTAGCATATGTTCGAGATGTTAGTGCTGACCCCACTTCTCCTGAGTCTGTTCCTGTGGTTAGAGACTTCCTCGATGTAGTTTCCTACCGACCTGCCAGGCCTTCCACCTGAGAGAGATATTGATTTCGCTATTGAGTTAGAGCCGGGCACTAGGCCCATTTCTATTTCTCCTTACCGTATGGCTCCTGCTGAGTTGAGGGAGCTTAAGGAGCAGCTCCAGGATCTGTTAGCTAAGGGGTTTATTAGACCTAGTGTGTCACCTTGGGGTGCTCCTGTTCTCTTCGTGAAGAAGAAGGATGGGTCGATGCGTATGTGTATTGATTATCGGCAGCTGAATAGGGTGACAGTGAAGAATAGGTATCCGTTGCCGAGGATTGATGATTTATTTGACCAGCTTCAGGGTTCAGTTGTGTTTTCGAAGATTGATTTGAGGTCTGGCTACCATCAGTTGAGGATTAGGGCGGAGGACATCCCTAAGACAGCATTCAGGACACGTTATGGCCATTATGAGTTCCTGGTGATGTCTTTTGGGTTGACTAATGCCCCCGCAGCCTTTATGAACTTGATGCACAGGGTTCTTGGCCCGTATTTGGACTCGTTTGTGATAGTTTTTATAGACGACATCTTGGTATATTCGCGTAGTAGAGATGAGCATGAGCAACACTTGAGGGTTATACTCCAGACTTTGAGAGATCATCGGCTTTATGCCAAGTTCTCAAAGTGTGAGTTTTGGCTTGAGTCAGTTGCATTCCTAGGGCACGTGGTGTCTAAGGATGGGATTAGGGTTGATCCGGGAAAGATTTCAGCGGTTTGTGAGTGGCCTAGACCTACTACTGTTACTGAGGTTCGCAACTTTATTGGGTTAGCGGGTTACTACAGACGGTTCGTTGAGGGATTTTCTTCCATAGCAGCACCCTTGACTATGCTGACTAGGAAGGATGTCCCATTTCAGTGGTCGGATCAGTGTGAGGATAGCTTCCAGAGGCTTAAGCCTTATTGACTTCAGCTCCAGTTTTGACTTTGCCGGTTGAGGGTCAGAGCTTCTCCGTGTATTGTGATGCTTCTGGGGTTGGTCTTGGTTGTGTGTTGATGCAGCAGGGTCGAGTAATAGCATATGCGTCGGGCAGCTGAAGGTTCACGAGCGCAACTACCCCCACTCATGACTTAGAGTTGGCGGCGGTAGTTTTCGCGCTCAAGATCTGGAGGCATTATTTATATGGATTTCACTGTGATATCTTCACCGATCACCGTAGTCTTCAGTATATCACGAGTCAGCGGGAGTTGAACTCAAGACAGAGGAGATGGGTCGAGTTACTGAAGGACTATGACTTCACTATTCTGTATCATCCGGGCAAGGCAAACGTGGTAGCGGATGCCTTGAGTCAGAAGACGGTGAGTATGGGAGCTTCAGCTTTCTCTTTCAGTTTCAGAGCGGGCCGTTGGCCTTGGACATATCAGTCCTTGGCTAACCGTTTGGTTAGGCTTGACTTGTCGGATCCTAGCAGAGTTCTCGCCAGTGTTGAGGTTCGTTCTACTTTGATTGATCAGATTCAGGGCCGTCAGTTTGAGGATCAGCAGTTGTGTGACCTTCGTGATCGGGTTGTTTAGGGTGAGACTAGTCGGGCTACCCTGGATTCAGATGGGGTTCTGAGGTTTGATAGCCGCCTCCTTGTTCCATAAACCGGTCACTGGTAGATCTGATCGGATCCCGGACACGCGAGAGCCCAGCCCGGGAGGAATGCATGGTTCCCTGGCGCTTGTGTTCCGAGGACTAGTGATTTGATTCAGTTGATACTTCACGAGGCACATTGTACTAGATACTCCATTCACCCTGGCACAGCAAAGATGTATAGAGACCTAAGGCAGCTTTACTGGTGGAATGGTATGAAGCGAGATATAGCGGATTTCGTATCTCGGTGCTTGAACTGCCAGCAGGTTAAGTTCGAGCACATGAGACCTGGTGGTTTGATGCAGCGACTTCCCATTCCTGAGTGCAAGTGGGAAGGGATTACTATGGACTTCGTTGTTGGTTTGCCTCGTACTTCTCATGGGTTTGATTCCATATGGGTGATTGTTGATAGGCTGACTAAGTCAGCACATTTCTTGCCGGTTAAGACTTCTTATGGTGCAGAGAGGTTAGCTCAGATCTACCTTCGTGAGATTGTTCGGTTGCATGGGGTCCCAGCTTCTATCATTTCAGACTGCGGCACCCAGTTTACATCTCAGTTTTGGAGGGCTGTTCAGCGAGACTTGGGTACAGAGGTTCATCTTAGTACCGCTTTTCACCCTCAGACAGATGGCCAGTCCGAGAGGACCATTCAGATTTTGGAGGACATGCTTCGAGCCTGTGTTCTTGACTTTGGAGGTTCTTGGGATCAGTTTGTTCCCTTGGCAGAGTTTTCTTATAATAACAGCTTCCATTCGAGTATCGGCATGGCACCTTTTGAGGCTTTGTATGGCAGGCGTTGCAGATCACCGGTAGGTTGGTTTGATGGTTTCAGTACTGGGCCACAGAGCACGGATTTGCTTCGAGATTCCTTAGACCGAGTCCGAGTAATTCAGGACAGACTTCGGGCAGCTCAGAGCAGGCAGAAGAGTTATGCTAATCATAGGCTTCGTGCCTTGGAGTTTAGTGTCGGTAACTTGGTGTTTCTCCGTGTATCGCCCATGAAGGGCGTGATGAGATTTGGTAGGCGGGGCAAGCTTAGCCCCAGGTACATTGGGCCGTTTGAGATTCTGCAGAGGGTTGGTAGCGTTGCCTATCAGTTAGCCTTACCTCCGATGTTTTCAGTTATACATCCTGTATTTCATGTTTCGATGTTGCGGCGGTATGTCCCAGATGAGTCTCATATGTTGCAGTGGGATTCAGTTCAGTTGGATGAGGGTTTAGCCTTTGTTGAGGAGCCAACAACTATTTTGGCCAGAGATGTCAGGATATTGAGGTCTCGAGAGATCCCGGTTGTTAAGGTTCACTGGAGGCACCGTCCAGTCGAGGAGGCTACCTGGGAGACCGAGAGAGATATGCGAGATCAGTATCCGCAGCTATTTTAGCCTTCAGGTAACCCCTTGACCTTGACTTTCAAGGACGAAAGCCCTTTTTAGTAGTGGATGATGTAATGACCCTTCCGGTCATTTCCACGTTTAAGTTTTGAAGTCAAGCAAATCGACAAAAGATATCGTAAGACCTTTAACAAATTTTCTGAACTTTGGGTCAAATGTATCAGGGCTTTTCTCTCAATATATAAAGAGTTAGAAGTCCCCTGAAATACCAAATCGAAGGTCTACGAGTCTAGTTTCCAAGGCACAAAACCTCACGTCCAAATGATCTCGGAGTAAAAAGTTATGAGTGTTTTACCGCGGACTGTCTGGCAGAAAATGGGTTGCGAACCGGGTCGCGAACCGGGTCGGGTTAAACTCGATTTAAGCCTCGACTTCACGTTTTAAGACGCCATTTCAGTTCCGAAACAGTTATAAAAAATAAGGGAAGATCCCGAGAGAATTCTTGAGTATCAAAATCGTGCGTATTTGAAAGTATTTTATTTAAAAGTCGAAGGTGTAGGAAGTTATATTATATTATTATTACCTTTGAAGAATATTTTAACGGAGATAGTAAATTTAGTTATGTTTAAAATTATTATTATAATCTAGTAAGTTTTATTGGAAATGATTTTTTATGAATTATGGTATATTTAAAATATTATATTTATTTTACCACGAATTTATGCAATACCCGAATATTTATTTAACGGGATAAAAATTATTTTAGTGGCACCACCACTTCCACGTGGAAGTGGTGGGAGTGGACAGCAAAAGGGGTTAAGAAGCCACGTAGTGGGCTTAGCTGTTGGTAAGTACCAACTCTAAATTGTTAAATATACTTTGCCCTTTATAAATCCTTTTGCCAAAATGAACTCTTAGTGAGTTATTCTTCAATCTCTACCATTTGATTATATTATACAGTGCTGCATACATGTATGATAATCTTCAGGTGGGTGGGTTAGCATCTTATCCCATGATTTACATAATTTTGTGTTTAATCAATTATCGACGTCGAGTTATTCAAGCCCGAGTTCAAGTTTGATTTCGTTTCGGAGTTTCTTTTCGGGGAGGTTCAAGCTTGTCATCGAACGACAGGTAGGTTACAGTTTATTTTCCCTAGACTCCGTATATATAAAATAAAATCGTAATAATGGGCATCCTTGGGTTGGTTTATTAGGTTGGTACCACAGACCTCGACCGCTTTATTCATGTCCGCCTACTTTTGTTCCTCCGCTGTTTGTAGTATTTGCCGATATATTTTATTTACCCTTGTGGTCCTGTGAGGCCTTGCTGACTCTGGAACATAGAAGGTGGGATTTTGGAAATGTCCGCGAGTCCCGGACATAGAATTATCCTTCTAGGCTGGTTATGCTTGCTGAGTAGTTGTGGGCCTGTGCAGGGTCGATAGGTTGATTGCGAGCTGCTGGGCAGCTATTGTGTGTGATCATATCATTTCCATGCATATAAAGAGGTTTATCCATGTTCTAATATGGTTTTGGCTTCGGGCCTACTGGCACTATTTTCTAAACCTTGCATGGCCCGGGGGGCCCGTTTTTTATGGAAATGATTTGGAAATGGTTGATCTAACTTGTGAATATTTTTGGGCAAGATGTGTCGGAGGAGGGGTATACGGTGGAGTAGAGGTATACGGGCAGTGTCCTTCCATGGAACCTACCTGCTGGGCCGGATCGGCGCCGGAGGAGGTACATACAGAGATACCATGGCACTTGAGATCTTCATGCATCATATCATTCATTGTTTGAGGCTCCACCCTTGTTTGTTGTTTGCTGATTGTACGCTCCGGTAGTATGGGATGCCGGAGGATTTGTTTTCACTTGTTTGTGTTCCTCGGTTGTATGGGCGGCCGGGGGACTGTAGGTAGACTTTTGTTATTTACTTACAGAGTTGTTCTCTATTATGGATAAGTATGAGGTTGGTCACTGCTAGACTGTTAGTTTATGGTTTGAGATTGATATGATTAGTTGAGTTTGATTCATGTCTCTGAGCATGCCTATCATTACTCTTTCTCTCTTCTTCTTACACTTGAGGTTACTGGTATACCGTCCATTTCGTAAACTTATTTTTTATACACTGTTGTTGCAAGGACCCCAGGTGCGTTGTTTCTTACTTTCACCTGTGCCTTTGGTGTGTATATTCTGCTTACTAGCCTCATATGTGGTTCTGTTGATTTCCCTCTGGGCTAGTTCCTGTGTACCTTTCGTTGATTTCTGTGACTACTTGCTTCTATTCTGTCTATTACTACGCTTTTATCTTATATGTGCCCAGTCGGCCTATGATACCTACTGGGTACCTTATGCTTCGCATTTGGTGCTCACCCCTACCCCCCTGCATCTTTGGGTGCAGATCCTAGCGTGGGCCATCGCCGTTAGATTGCTGTGATTCGTGCTTGGAGATCTGTTGGGGACTACTTCAGACTGAGGGTGAGCTCTTGGCAATCGGAGCTTAGCTTTAGTTTATCTTTTGCTTCATGTACTCTATTACCATTCAGAGACATCTGTATATATAGTTTTGGTTTATTTGTACTCCATGTATGTAGTTTGGCTCTGTACTATGATACCAGGTCTTGGGGTTTGGTTTAGTTTCCGCATATGTATGTATTTATAGTCCTTTATCTGTTCTCTTCATATTGTTCCCTTATTTGCCAGATAGTAGCCCATTACTAACTGTTCTGGGCTACGGGAATTGGTTCACCTACCGGGAGTTGTAGGTGCCATCATGACCGAGAAATTGGGTCGTGACAGTGGTGACTTTGGGAAACCAAATCCCACAAAGGAGGATAAAACCCGTAATCGAGCACAAGGTGTTCGAGGAAATGCCTCAAAGAGGATGAAACACGCTGTCTCAACTTGACGGTTGGCATGACGGCCCATCACACATGTGACGAACCGTCACCCAAACCGTCAGGTTGAAACAGTTCACTGTATTAGAGTGACGGTCGGTGTGATGGTCCATCACACCTGTGACTGATCGTCACCTAAACCGTCACTCCGAGATAGTGGGTATTACTGAGTGTTTTCCTGTGCTCACATGTTTGAACTTGTTCACGTGCAGGTACATGGCCCCCAAACAACAACCGCCTCGCGGTCAAGTACAAAAGAAGAAAGAAAGGATCGCTACAACTCAGACCCTAATTGATGAATCGAGTAGCGACGAAGAAGCAGTTGCAGCCCCGACTTACCAAACTAGGCTAGTTAAACGAAGAACCACCCAAGTCTCCCAGTCTGAAGAGGAGAGTGGGTCATCTAGCAGTGAGTCGGGGAGCGGTAATGGATCGGATGAAAGTGGTAGCTCCAGCCCCAATCCGGAGGATGTAGGTGGTCCTGAAACTACCAACATTACAGGGAGTGCACCCATGGACAGAGAGTCGATCCGGTGGGCATTTAAGGATGCTCAGAAGCACTATCTTGACGGTCTTACCAAAACGATGTCGAGAAGCCACAAAAGACCGATAGCTGAAGAAGTGCAAATCATGACCACGGATCTGCCTGAATACCCAGTTCTTCAGACACAGTTTCAGAGGTATCAGCTAGAGTGGATGAGCTCGCCCCCGGGATTCTATTATCCAGAACTAGTCCAGGAATTCTATGCCAACTATTTGGCACTGTTGGAGAGCAAATGTGAGCCAGGAAAAGGGGTTAAATCAGCACCAAGGCAGGACAGGGTGCCAGTTCGGGGTAAACAAGTGGAAATCTCATGGGAAATGATCAACAAAGTCCTCTTTGGCCCTGAATACATCCCTCCACCTGATATGCCAGAGTTTCATGACAAGATTTCCAATGCCTACTCGCAGAGACCATGGTTATCCCGAACATTGACTGATGGCTCACTATCTTGGCTAACTCAGAGGGGACGGATATCGAAGCAATCACTAAGCTTCGTAGCCAAGTTTTGGTGGGCGGTTGTGCGGTTCAGGTTATTTCCAACAGGAGGAGACAATAATTTGGATGAGGGAAGAGCCATCCTTGTGGCAAGCTTGATAGCCGGGTACGTCATCAACTTCGGAATGATAATTGCAGACAAGATGCGGACCCAGGCCATAAAAACTACTTTTTCTTTGCCGTTCCCGTGTCTAGTGACTGAGTTATGCAGGCGTGCAGAGGTGCCAATATGGGATGGTATTGATAAGCAAGTGACAGCGTCATCAAAGCAGAATATTGACAAGTGAAGGGATGACACTAAGTTTGAAGTGAGGGTTCACAAGCCTCAGATCTTCGAAGATCCAACCACAACCACCTCCGAGGCAACCGATACCCCATCAGTCACAGAAATGCCACTTGCGGTGTTTGATCTGAAAACTTCACAGATAACGAGAGCTACTGCTGAAAGCTCTGGCACTGCAGCAAGGCCTCCTCTACCACCAGAATATCACATAAACCCCCGAAATTTTGCTAAGATGGTGCAAAAGCAGAAACAGTTGGATAAACAAATTGCTGCATGGACGGGCTTGTTTAAACCCACCATTGATGAAGCAATACGGGAGGCTCTGAAGCCATTTGAGGGGTTGCGCGCAAGGGTAGATACGATGGAAACCCGGATGGATGCAAGGCTAAACGAAATGAGCATCTCGGACCTGGCGAGATTTGATGTGGAGCTAAAGAAGGTGAAAAATGATATCACAGTCCTCAAGCAAGAAAAAGCATTTTATGAGGAGACGTCGGAGTTCGTGGACTTGGACGAAGAAACCACGATATTGGATTTGATGGGTCGGCCACTGAAAATTAGTGAACCCCAAGCAGGTGAAAGTGGGGTAAAGAAATCAAAGAAGAGGAAGCACAAAAAGATATCAGCTGAGGAGGACGAGTTAGAGGTCGCGAAGCAGCAGTCGGTAATAGATGAGCAGCTGCGACAGGAAAGAGTGCATGCCCAAGCAGGTGGGGCATCCTCCAGTGCAGTACCGGAGTCTGAAAAGACCCCAGATGTTGATGAGCCGCATACGGAAACCTAGGTTTCCCAGGTACCCCTATTCCTTTATTCTGAATATCTGTTTCCTTGAGCATTGAGGACAATGCTAAATTCTTTTGTTAGGGGTAGGAGTACCACCACCGGAGGTTTTTGTTGCCGTGTTTCTTTTCCTCCAGTGTGCTATCTAGTAGAACCGGCATGTTTAGGTTGTCGTTTAAATTTTAAAAATTGTGATGTCCGTAGCAAGCATGGCTTTTTGAAAATTTAACTAAAAGGATCCCCCTCTGAAAATTTCTGATTTTGTACTTATGTTTGAAACAATTGACTGTTCGGGATCCTTGAATGTCATTGTGTGGTTATGATTGGAATAAGTATGCTTAAGCCGAGCGGTTGTTTTGATAGTCGGTAGTTGTATGGTTTCTTGGTGCCAAGTGTGTGTGAGCATATTGTTATAAATTCTTACTCTGTGCATGCATCTAGAACTTGCCCGGTCTATTTTGTTAAGTTTGAAGTTGGTTGCTTGGGAAAGGATCACAGGCCCTTTTTGTGTGCAGTTCACTTAGCCTATAAGACCGTCCAAATGTAAATAATCCCTTTGATCCCTGTTTGAGCCACAATTGACCCTGTTCGTTCAATAACCTGTCACCGTTCCTGTTTAACTTTGAATCCCTGTTTTGGCCCTGGTTATTCCTTGGACATCGTGCACCTCAACTCAGGCAATCAGCCTAAGTTGAGGGTGGCTACTATAAAGGTAAATAATAAGAAAAATAGGATGTATAAGATTGATTGTGAATAGAATGAAAATTTCGGGTGTGTGTCTAAGAAAAGAAAGAAAAAGAAACGGAAAAAAAAAGATGAAAAAGAACGAAAAAGAAATAAAAAGAATTGTAAAAATAAAGAGGCCGCACTTGTAGCTAGAAAGAAGGGAATAAAAAGGTGAATAATGATGGACGAAGTAAAATTGAGTGGAAGTAGTAGGTCGGTGAGTCCAAGGAAGGTTTAGTCACTATTCCCCAAACGTATCCTACCTGCACCCGAAGCCTCATTACAAGCCAAAACAAGTCCTGTAGTGATCCTGAGTGGCTTTCTGAAAAACTGAAATAGAATAGTAAGGGCAAGCTTATGGCATCGCATGTGCATTGTGTGAAATCGTTTGTGAGTGTGAGAGCCTTACCTAGTCCCAAATCTTTTGTGTGGGACTTCTTTGCGGTGAGGGCACCAAGATCTCTGTATTATCTATTGACTGTTGAGATAGCTGTTGTGCGTGTATGTAGAATATTCTATTATATCGGAATGACATGTTTGGATCCGTGCAAGTTAGCATTTCATACATTTGTGTGCTACCGGGGGAGGGATTGATTTAAATTGATTAAGCTGTTGAATGGCCATGATTTGCTAGTGACACGAGTCTTAGTTGAGTCATCTTTTTGTTTTTGGTGTCATGTTGCTTGAGGACAAGCGAACGTTTTAAGTTGAGGGTGTTGATGTGCCTCCATTCTACGACACTTTTGACTCCTTTAACTAAGAATAATCGTGAGTTTTCAAGCAACCGTTGTCGTTTTTGATGTTTTTATGTTGTATTTGCAGGAAATGTAGACAAGGATAAAAAGGAAGTAAAACTACCCAAGCTAAGTAAAAAGGTTGAGCTTGACGGAGGACCTGACGGCTCTTCACACCTGTGACGGACCGTCAGCCAAGCCACCAAACCTGGCAGCACTTGAAGGAGCCATTGGATAGCGGCGACGGTTGGCACGACGGCCCGTCACACCTGTGACGGACCGTCAGCCAAGCCGTCAAGTGGGAGCTCAAGGAGAGCCTGCACTGGATAGCAGCGACGGTTGGCGTGATGGCCCGTCGCATGGGTGACGGTCCGTCAGCCAAACCGTCAAGTTAGAGCTAAAGATAGCAAGCACTGGATAGTGACAACGGCTTGGAGTGACGGCCCGTCACATGCTTGACGGCCCGTCAGGGGACCCGTCAAACGCGACGCGGGATTCCGAAAATCCTATTTTTGGACTTTATTTCCTGGACTACTATAAATACCCTGTGTTAGGTTTATTCTAATTATTCATTACCCAATAGTTCTAGGATTATTTTGAGCAAGTTTTGGAGAGAAAAACACGACACAATACGTTTGTCTTTCTCTCTTCCCTTGTTCTTCCATTGTTCTTGGGATCTTGGATTCTTGTTCTTGGATAAATTGAAGCTTGTGTTCATTATATTGTAAGAATCTTTTCTCTTTATTATGAATATGAATTTCTTCCTTTTTCCTAATAGTATGAGTAACTAACTTCCCTAGTTCACTCTCATATTGATTATTAATCGCACATTATTATTTGCTTTGGTTAAATATTGTTCACACAAAAACCCCCCAATTTACCGGAAACTATCGACTACTAGTCATTTAATTCACTATCGATTTAATTTGCACCTTATTCCCTGTGGGATCGACCCCAACCTTAGTTGAGTTCTATATTTGACAGCGACCACTTACGCTTCGTAATTGGAGTCGTAATTTGGTTCTTGGGATCTTGGATTCTTGTTCTTGGATAAATTGAAGCTTGTGTTCATTATATTGTAAGAATCTTTTCTCTTTATTATGAATATGAATTTCTTCCTTTTTCCTAATAGCATGAGTAACTAACTTCCCACAACTAGGGTTGTGGGAGCCATGGCAAAAGTAGCAATATAGATTCCGGGTAGCGTAGGGTTCAATCTTTATGTTGTCACGTGGTTAATCATTCAATTACTAACGTTTTCTAGTGGTTGCAAACGTTAGAACATGCCTAGGCTTAATTTTCTTGAGTAAAGAGATTAAAACCGGGAAATTTGATTAACTACAAGGATTCGAGACTACCAACTCTCGTCTCATGATTAATGCTGTAACTAGATTAATCTACTTGATGTTTAGGATTGAAATAAGAAAGTTCACCTTTTCAAGTTTGAGAGAATTGAAAAGAAAATTTGTCTAATTGGTTGAGAAACGTTTGGACGATACCATGAATTCAATCACATCGTGATATGCATATAGAGCGGACCCGATTAAGCCTTGAGTCAAAATTGTTATGACGCCATGGTGAACACTTCCCTAGTTCACTCTCATATTGATTATTAATCGCACATTATTATTTGCTTTGGTTAAATATTGTTCACACAAAACCCCCACAATTTACCGAAAACTATCGACTACTAGTCATTTAATTCACTATCGATTTAATTTGCACCTTATTCCCTGTGGGATCAACTCCAACCTTAGTTGGGTTCTATATTTGACAGCGACCATTTACGCTTCGTAATTGGAGTCGTAATTTGGGCGTATCAGGGAGTCTTTAGTAGTGTCCCATGCGTATGTACTTGCTCTATGGTGTTTGTGGGTTTTTAGAATAGGGTAGACATGGTTATTCCGGATATGCTGGACTTCAATGTGATCATGGGTTTGACTTGGCTGTCTCCTATCATGCTGTATTGAATTGTAATTCTAAGATAGTAACTCTAGAGATTCTGGGTATGGATAGACTAGAGTGGGAAGGTGTGTACAGGCCTAAGCTGGCAAAGATTATATCCTTTGTTCAGTCTAGGAAGCTAGTGGGAAAAGGTTGTTCAGCCTTCTTGGCTCATCTTCAGGATGTTAGTGAGGAGTCCCTCCTCTATTGAGTCAGTCCCAGTGGTTTATGAACTTCATAGGTATTTTCGGTGGATTTGCCTGGCATTCCTCTGGACAGGGACATTGACTTCTGTATAGATTTGGAGCCGGGCACTTGCCTAATCTCTATTCTTCCGTATCGTATGGATCTAGCAGAGTTGAGGAAACTTAAAACTCAGTTGCAGGAACTCCTAGATAAGGGATTCATTCATCCCATTGCTTCACCTTGGGGTGCTCCGGTCTTGTTTGTGAAGAAGAAGGATGGTAATATAAGGATGTGTATAAACTACAGGCAACTGAACAAGGTTACCATCCAAAATAAGTATCCTTTACCCCACATAAATGAAATTTTTGACCAGTTTCAGGGTGCTTTGGTGTTTTCAATGATTGACTTGAGGTCAGGGTATTACCAGCTGAAGATTAGGCCTAAGGATATACCTAAAATGGCTTTGCAGACTCAGTATATGCATTATGAGTTCCTGGTAGTATCGTTTGGGTTGACCAATGCCCCGACAACCTTTATGAGTTGGATGAATGGTGTTTTCAAGTCATTTTTGGACTCCTTTTTGATTGTATTTATGGACGATATTTTGATTTACTCCAAGATTAAAGAGGAGCATACAAAGCATCTTCGTATTGTTCTGGGGATTTTGAGAGGACATAAATTGTATGCTAAGTTTTTGAAATGTCAATTTTGGTTATCTTCGGTTTCCTTCTTAGTGCATGTGGTCTCAGAAAAAGGGGTAATGATGGATCCCCAAAAGATTGAGGCAATTAAAAGTTGGGTCCGGCCTAGATCTGTGACTAAGGTTAGGAGTTTTGTGGGTCTTGCTGTCTATTTTTGCAGGTTTGTCAAGAACTTTGCTTCCATTGCTACCCACTTAACAAGATTTACTCAAAAGGAGGTACTATTTGTGTATTCTGACAGGTGTGAGGAGAGCTTCCAAAAGCTCAAGACATTCTTGACTACAACTCCTATCCTATCATTGCTGGTTAAAGGTAAAGATTTCATTATGTTTTTTGATGCCTCACATTCAGGTTTGGGTGATGTGTTAATACAGAGCAAGAATTTTATAGTGTATGCTTCGAGGCAACTGAAGCCTCACGAGAAGAATTACTCGACCCACGATTTGGAATTGGAAACGATGGTATTTGCACTTAATATCTGGAGACACTACCTCTATGGTGTCAAGTGTGAAGTGTTCACATACCATCACTGCCTGCAACATGTATTTACACAGAAGGATTTGAATCTGAGACAGAGGAGGTGGATGGAGTTTTTGAAAGATTATGACTTGACCATTCAATATTATCTGGGTAAGGTCAATGTGGTGGCAGACGCATTGTGATAGAAAGCGGTTAGCTTGGGTAGTTTTGCTTGTTTGGAGGTGTCTAAGCGACCCTTGGCTTGAGAGATTCGAACTCTAGAATCCAAGTTCATGCAGTTGGGTATTTCATAAAAGGGTGGAGTATTGGCCAATATTGTGGTCAAGTCCACATTTCTGGAGGAAATCAAAGCCAAACTATTTCATGATGTGGAGTTGAACAAGCTTTGAAACAAGGTGGTGTCTGGGGAGTTCTCAGATGCCACACTTGATGCGTGTGGTGTGCTGTGTTTTAGAGGGCGAATATGTGTTCCTCGGGATGATGACTTAGTTCAGAACATGTAAGTTGAGGCTCATGATTCTCGGTATCCAATTCATTTGGGCGTAACTAAAATATACCAAGATTTAAGGTTACTTTATTGGTGGACGGGAATGAAGAGAGACATAGCTGAATATGTGTCCAAGTGTCAAAATTGTCAGCAGGTGAAATATGAGCATCAAAGGCCTACAAGATTACTACAAATGATGCAAATTTTTGAACAGAAGTAGGAAAGGATAGCCATGGACTTCGTGGTGGGTCTTCCCAAGACCCTGGGAAAATAAGATTCCATTTGGGCCATCGTGGATAGGCTTACCAAGTTAGCTCATTTCGTTCCAGTCAGGGTGGATTATAATTCTCAGCAGTTGGACATTTACTTCAAAGAGATAGTGATATTGTATGGGGTGCCATTTTCCATCATTTTAGACAGAGGTACTCAGTTTACTTCTAAGTTTTGGGGAAAGTTACACGAAGAGTTGGGCACTCAACTCACTTTTAGTACCGATTTTCATCCTCAAATGGATGGTCAGTTAGAGAGGACAATTCACGTGTTGGCTGACATATTGAGAGCATGTGTGATTGATTTTGGGGGCAATTGGGATTAGTTCTTACCGTTGTGTGAGTTTTTATACAACAATAGTTATCACTCTAGTGTTGACATGGCACCATTCAAGGCACTTTATGGGAGGGGATGTAGATCACCCATAGGGTGGTTCGAGGCACGGTGACTTAGTGAAGGAAGCTCAGGAAAAGGTGAGAGGTATTCAAACCAAGTTATTGGTAGCCCAAAGCAAGCAAAAAGAGTATGCGGATCGCAAGGTAAGGGACATGTATTTTCAGGTTGGTGAACAGGTTATGTTTAAGGTGTCACCAATGAAACGGGTAATGAGGTTCGGCAAGAGGGGTAAACCTAGACCTCGGTATATTGGTCCATTTAAAGTTCTCAAAAGTGTAGGATGGTTGATTACAGGTTAGCATTGCTGCCTAGTTTGTCCGAAGTCTATCCAGTCTTTCATGTATCCATGTTGAAAAGATACCATGGAGATGGGGAGTATATTATCAAATGGGATTCAGTCTTTCTAGATAAGAACCTTCAGTACAAGGAAGAGTTAATTGCTATTCTTGAATGGGATGTTCGGAAGTTGAGGATGAAGGAAATCAGGTCAGTGAAGGTCCAATAGAAGCATTATTCGATTGAGGAAGCCACTTGGGAAATCAAGAAGGACATGCGGTACAAGTACCCTCACTTGTTTGAGGATTTAGGTACTACCCTTTTCTATTTTTAGCTCATATTTTTTGTGTTTGATCATTTGGGGATGAATGATGGGTAAATTGGTATATATTGTAACAACCCTTTTCATTATGTTGAGCTATTCATGCAAAGAAATGGGTTAGAAAACTTTTGAGTTTGGGAGTTGGAAATTTTGGGCTAGGCTAGTCTCGGATGAATTCTGAGTGAGGTAAGGTCTAGGGAAATTCAGAAAAGGATTGGGTGAAATGCCTAAGGTTGAGCTAGTTTTTCTATTAACTAAGATGTTCAGGAGTTGATAAGTCTGTAATCTACCAACTTATTGAGCCTTTAATCATGAATTGTTGCCATGTTTTGATGATATTTAGAGGTTCTTATGGCCTTTATTGATATGAATGCAGGTAGTCTTGGTCAAAAGTAGAAAACAAGGAATTGGACCCAAAAGAGCTCAAAAGGAGTTGAAGTGTGAAGTTGGTCAAGAGAGATGAAGATTCTGCCGAGAGGTGCGGCTGCCATGCAACATACACAATCCTTGGTGCGGTCCGCACCTCCCTCTGCTTGAAGCTCAGAAGAAGAAGAAGAATCTGCTAAGGGGTACGACCGCCGTGTGACACACCTCTGCCTGGTGCGATTCGCACCCCACTTCGCACAACACCTAAAGTTTTGCTGGAGTCACTGGTCTGTTGAGGTGGAGTTGTGTTATGCGCACAACAAGACGTATGAAACACACGTCATGGTGCATAACTCCCGAGGGGGATTTTTGGCCACTTTTATGTGACGAATTGGGAATATTCTAAAACCTAATTTAGGCATAGTTTTTCATAGTTTTGAACAGTTTTCAGTTTTTGGAATATGGTTGAACAAGTTTTATCTCCAAGGAAAAAAGAAGGGTTTCACTCTATTCCTTTCTTCAATCTTGGAATCACCATTCTTGTATAAAGTGAGCTTGGATATTGGAAACGTCTTCCATTAATGAGAAGGAATTTGAATCACCCACTTGGAATTGCTTCTTATTCCTTTAGCATGAGTGGCTAAGTCTCTTTGTCTAGGGGTGTGTTGATGATGGGTGCTTGATATTGGGTATGGGTCTTGTCTAATTGTGCTTATAATTGCTAAATTGATATGGATCTAGTGAATTCTCCATGTTTTAACTCTAAAATTAATGGTAACAAATAATGATTGAAATTACTTGATTGTTCTCTTGCTTGAGAAAGAGGTTTATAATTTCGAATGAGAATTCACTAGTGGGTACTTGGGATTCCATTTAGATTGAGGCTAGAAATAGCTCAATTTGCCAGAAACACCCATTTATGATTCTAAGCTAGAGATAGTGTGACTTCTCCAAGCTTGTGTTGGTTGGTTATTGTTTAAACCATGGTGCTCTAACACAGACCATTGGAAATGTGTTTGTTATATTGAAAGATTAACATTCATAATTAAAATCAATGCTACCCATGTCATTTATTAAGAATTTGCATAATTGGACAAGTACCCTTTCCCATGTTTGAGTCCCATCGGACGCATACCCCTAGTCGTCCTCTCTCTTGATACAACCCACAATTTACTTTATTATTTTGTTTGGAATTAAATTATGATAGATTCCCAATTCCTAGATTTTTCCCCTTTTTACTCTTTTTGTTGTTTGAACATTGACTCTATTGGTGGTTAATATACGACAATTCTTTAGGCAACTCTACCATTCTCTGTGGGATCGACCCTGACTCCCATCGAGTTTATAAATTTTGTTTTGCTTAATGATCGCCTTCACCTCTGTAATGGAGAGTGTTACTTGAGCGTTATCAGGAGTCCTTAGGACTATTCAGAAATGAATTTGGATGATTAAAACTCCTGATATCGAACTTGACGTGAAAGAGTTGGTCTGGAACGTCAAGGTTTAAAAGTATGTTATGAATATGGCAAAACTAAGAGGATTCTTGAGGTTCTATCCTGTGTAAGCCTCTACTGCTACAATGACGATCACTATAGCAGAGGAATTTTTGCTACAACAGAAATCAAGGCGATCAACCTCGCTATAGCAGGCGGCTTTCGCTATGCCACTATAGAGGTATTGGGCTGCTATAGCAGGATAAGTCGCTGCAAATGTAGAAACTTCCCCAAAAATGTTCAAAATTGTTTAAGAATATTTTGGGGAAGGGAAGAGGCAAAGAAGGGAGATTTCTACTGATTTTCTACCAAGAATCTTCATAAAGGTAAGAAAATTGTTTCCCTAACTTTATACTTCGATTCCTAGACCTTGGAGTCATTAGTTATGGGCAGTAGGGAGGGTTTGTCTTGACCTAAGATGGAAAATTTGGTGTAACAAGGATTGTAGGTGTGGAAAACCTTGGGTTTTGTGTATAAACTGTTTAATTCATGATTTTAATACCATAATTTACTAATATAACCATAAAATTAGTAGTTTTAGGTGAATTATTGGTGGAAAGGCCTTAGGTTGGATGGAATGATCATGAGTTTGGCCTGGGGTTTGGGATTAGGACATAATCCAGGAATATTTAGGCCACATAGGTTGATTTTGTGTTTATGTGTTTGTTTTTAGACCAAGAACAAGCTAAAGCTTCACGATAAGGGAAAGCTCAGATTTACTAGAGTATTCGAGCATAATTTGAGGTAGGTGATGGTTGATTTATTTTTCATTTATGTTATGTACGCATGTTAACTATTACATTAGTGTTGCATGTACATTTTGTGTTTTGGGGAATAAAATAATGAATGCTAATGATATCTGGCTATTAATCTTGTGAAATAAACTTGTCTTTAATACTTGTTGGTATTACAAGTGTGGTGTGTGTTCATTGTGATTGATTGTTGTGATGTCTGTGACATTCAATTAGCTCAGTTACCATACCTAGTACAACTCATTGGTTGGCTTGGGTACCACGCCTGGTATGAGATATCTATAGGTTGGCTTGGGTACCATGCCTAGTACAGATTCTATCATGGTTGGCTCGAGTACCATGCCTGGTACATGTTTAGTAGTGATTCTGTGTTGGGTTCCATAAGTGGACCTGGTTTTTTTCTTGTGATGTAATTATTGCATATTGGTCTATGAGTGACCGGGTGGTTGTGTTTAAATGTTGGGTTGGTTCTTGTGTAGACCTGGATTGCATGTTAAACACTATAAATGTTGCTTTAGGGATCCTTGGGTGGTCCGAGTTACTTGAAAAGGGATTGAGTCACATATATTGTTGTTGTGGTGGTTTTTGGACATGTCTCATGTGGTTGTTAAGTCAGGTTGATGACTAAGAATCTGGTTTATATGCACTGACCTGGGTTATACATGTTTTGTCCTGCTTTACTGAGTTTTAGTTAAGTGTTCATATTTTTATATTGGATCTGGCCGATGATCCTGCCAGTACACTATTGTTTTTGTGTACTGATACTGCATTTGCTCTTCTTTTGTTGAGTATAGGGCATATTTCGGTGGCTGCTACGTGACCTCAGCTGTGACACATGCATTTTTTGAATCTAAGGGTGATTTACTTCTTCCGAGCTTTCATGAATTCTTCTATCCTTTCTAGTCCATTGTTCAGACTCAGACTACTTTATTTTTGGGATTGCATACTTGTATTCTAGACTATGTTAGAAGTTTTAGTACACGGCTTTCAGATTCTAGGGATTATTTTCACAGGGATTCTTATTATTCAATTTTAGCTATGATTCTTGGTTTTGATTAATGATAAATTTGTTTTGGCTGATTAGTTTCGTTAAGTGTTGACTTGGATATTTTGTTCTCCCACCGGGAGTTTCATTTGGGTGCCACACGCTATAGTTTACGTCCTGATAGCCCTATACATTTTGGACATCTTTTTAAGCTTAAAATGAGCCTATGTAACCCTTTGAATGAATGGAAACTGATTGGAGATGAGTTTAGAAGCTTACAGAATGTTTAGAATGCGAAATAGGACCATGCGTCGCATGATAGGAGGAGTCCGTGCCTTGGCCCGCGTGTTGCACGACACAATGGAAGGGTCCATTATTCCAACCCTGCAAGGGGCCGTGTGCTACATAGGCAGTGACCCCGCCTTGGGCTATACACCACATGGGGGTGGGCCATGCCTTGGGATATGTGCCACACCCCCTCCAAATAGCCTAATGGGACTTTATTTTATTTTGATATTTTAAGGGCCTTTTGGTACTTTTGTTACCTAAAATTGTCCCCACCTTATTCTAAATGCTCCTAAGTCGCTAAGGTACGACTCATTCAGTAAAATAAACATTACTCTCTTCCCCAGAGCTCCTAGAAACAACAAAGCTTAGGGTTCAAGGTTCAAGGGTCAACTTCAAGTCTTTCTTGAACTTCTTTCCGTCAAAAGGTATGCAGAAGGATCCCTTCTCAAATAATCTTCTAAACTTTATGGTTTTCAAATCCTTATATATACCTATATGATTTTTAGTGATAAGTTAGGGTTACAAGCATACGCATGATAACTTGACCAAAAATGAATGAAATCGTGATTTCCCTATCTTTTACTTGAAAATACTATTGTCTATATAATGAATTGTACTTGACGGGATTTGATGAATTTTTACTGATTTCGTTCTATTATTAAAAAATGTTCAAATGATTTGTTAAATTTGAATTGGACTACTATTTAATGGATTTTATGAACGAGTTGGATTGGTGTTGAAAGATTATTGTTTTTTTACATGACTTCTAAAATATGGGCATAATGAATTGATGGTAGACCTTATGGGTTTTAAAATGATAGAATGCATGACTTGCAAGTCTTGGTATAACGATACCAATAATGGTATATGCCCCTAATAGAATTGTGCTTATTAAATAATGTTTTTATGATATGAAAATGGTAAGAATTTGGGCTTAAAGAAAATTAGATAGTTAACCGAGAAGGTGTAAGTCTAAACGTCTCAACACTCAAAACCTATGTTTTGCCAACATAGGGATGGCTTGATCCTTAATTAGATGACCTTATCTTTTACTCTACGAGGATGATTATGCTGGCCATAATATTTTTGAATCTTGACTCATGCGGCAAACATGAGTTGGGGCTTAGTCGATCGAGCATTGATCGGACTCATATAGCTTGTGGTGTTTAAATAGAAGTCGGTGATACCATCTAGTTTAGAATTAAAGAATAGAAAAGTTTGCCTTTTTGACTTGAAGTTACAATGGATATTTATCTCATATTGTATTGGATTTATTTACATTACTATTCCTTTATTTAAAGCATACCTTGTCTACTTATTTGTTCTGCATACAATACATTTTACGTATTGACCATCTCCAGGCGGCTTCATCATTTTATGATGTAGGTTCGGAGGCACCTTCTCATGGTACTATGGAATACTAGACTCATTCAGACAGGTCCAGCTTTTGGTGAGCCTTCCATCCTTTGGAAGGCACCTTTATGACAAACATTTTTAGTCTTATGTTTTATGGTATTGCCGGGGTCTTGTCCCGGCATATATGACCTTTTTTTATGGATTAGAGGCTTCTTAGACTTATGTTACTGTTAGATTTAAAGTTGGTTTTATTCACTTCAATTAAGCCAAACTTTCTATTATTGTGTCTACTTCCACAACTTTTAATTATTGAATATGCTTATGATGTATGCTAAGGGGTCTTCTCAGGCCTTCATTGGTCTGGGTTGTCCGTTACGTCCGGGGCCTAGTATCGGGTCGTGACAAACTTTGTATCAAGCACGATTTATGGTCCTAGGGTGTACACGAACCTATGTCAAGTAGATTCCGTTTTATGGGTGTGGGGCATGCCACACTTGTAAAAGGGAGGCTACAAGGCATTTAAGAATGTTTCCCTTTCTTCATGTTCTAGTTCGTGCTAAAGAGCCTAGTTCTAAGAAAAAATTTCTAACTCTTAACTTTCTCACATTTCAGATCATGCCTCCAAAGAAAACTACTAGTCAACGGGCTTTGGCTGAAACCTCTATCCTTATAGGGATAATTACTGAAAAGGTTCACCGTACTCATGGGATACAAACCCGTAATGGCATCCACACTTCTGATCCCATTTCTCCTATTGGGACCTCACCAGTCCCACCCAATCCTCTTCGAGCTCCCAGGACTGGTACTATACAAGTTCAGTCTTCACAGGGTGAAGTTACCAATTTTGAGTTCAGGCAGACTATGCAAATGCTTTCTCAGATTGTGTCATCTCAGTCTCGTCGATCAGATGCTACTCGAGTGGGCTAGTTTATGTGGCTGAACCCACTCGTCTTTACGAGGTCCAAAGTCGAAGGGGATCCTCAGGAATTTGTTGATGAGATAGAGAAGATTTTCAGGGTCATGCATGCTAGTGACACTGAGGGAGTGGAGTTGGCAGCCTATCAACTGAAAGGGGTGGCCTATAAGTGGTATGATGAATGGGAGGAGATGAGGGGCAAAGATGTTAAACCTGCTATTTGGGAAGATTTTTTTGATGCCTTTCTTGATAGTTTCTTTCCTCAGGAGTTGAGGGAAGTTAAGGCTGAGGAGTTTGTCAACTTGAAGCAAGGGAAGATGAGTTCAAGGAGTATGCTCTAAAGTTTAATCAGCTATCTCGCTATGCTCCAGAGTTGGTGTCAAATATGAGGGCTCGAATAAGGAAGTTCACTTTAGGTATCTCCAGTGACTTGGTGTTGGAATGCATAGCAATAATGTTGAACAAAGATATGGACTTATCTTGGTTAGTGGTGTACATTCAACAGGTTGAGGATGAGAAGAAAAAGCAAACTGAGGCAGAGGAGCGCCAAAATAAGAGAATTAGGCTAGTAGATCATGAGGCAAGCCAGCAGCATAGTGGTAAGGGTGGACGACATTGGCCCAAGAAGAAAACTTGGGGACATGCTCATTCATCAGCTAGTGCACCTGTCCCTAAACCTTTGGGTGATCAGCAATTCCAGCCCTATAATGACTCCAGGATGCAGGGTACTCAGTCTCAGGGCAGTGTGGCTCACTCAGCTCCATCTTATGCTCCTTGCCCCACTTGTGCTAAGGTTCACCATGGTCGATGTCTAATGTGAAAGTGCATGTGTTATAGTTGTGGAACACCTGGTCACATTCACAGGGAGTGTCCTCAGGCTAAGGGGACTTTCGGGAGCAGCAAGACTCCATGTACTACTTCTTCAGCCCCAATTGCAAAGGGGACTACTTCTGGTATAGGCGGGGTTAAAACTGTCTTTATGGATTATCTACTCGCCATGCATTTGAGGCTTCACTAGATTTTGTCACTGGTATGTTACATATTTTCTCCCATGAGGTTTATGTGTTAATTGATCCTGGCTCCACCTTATCTTATGTGACTCCTTACGTGGCTGTAAATTTTGGTTTTTCTACCAAAAATATTCCTGAATCCTTCTTAGTTTCCTCCCTTGTCGATGATTCCATTGTTGCTAGGAGGATCTACAAAAATTGTGTTGTGACTATTTTACTTAGGGATATGGTTGTGGACTTGGTAGATCTTGATATGCTAGAATTTGATGTCATTCTGAGGATGGATTGGCTTCATTCTTGTTATTCTACTATAGACTGTAGGACTAGAAAGGCCAAATTTTGTTTCCTTAATGAGACAGTCCTTGAATGGGAGGGTAGTCCCGTAGTGCCAAAGGGAAGGTTCATCTCTTATCTTAGAGCCTAAAAGATGATATCCAATGGGTGCTTGTACCATTTAGTTTAGGTCAGGGATTCTAGTGCTGGAAGTCCCCCACTCCAGTCTATTTCCATAGTTAATGAATTTCTCAAAGTGTTTCCTGAGGACCTTTCCGGGGTTTCTCCTGATAGGGAGATAGATTTTGGGATAGACCTTTTGCCTGACAATTGACCCATTTCTGTTCCATCTTATAGAATGGCTCTCGCAGAGTTGAAAGAGTTAAAAGAGCAGGTTAAATACCTCCTTGATAAAAGTTGTATCTATCCTAGTGTCTCTCCTTGGGGTGCCCCCATGCTCTTAGTGCGTAAGAAAGATGGGTCTCTCCGTATGTGCATCGATTATCGCCAACTGAATAAAGTCACAGTGAAAAACAAGTACCCTCTTCCCAGAATTGATGATCTTTTTAACCAACTTCAAGGTGTTAAGTGTTTCTTCAAAATAGACCTTCATTTGGGTTACCATCAGTTGAAGTTAGGGAGGCTGATATCTCTAAGACTGCTTTCCAAACCCGGTATGGCCACTTCGAATTTTTGATTATGCACTTTGGTTTGACTAAAGATCGTGCAAACTTCATGGATCTTATGAACAGGGAGTTTAAATAGCTTTTGGATTTGTTTGTAATAGTCTTTATTGATGAAATCCTGGTTTACTCTCGGAGTAAGAAGGAGCATTCCAGTTACCTCCGAATTGTGCTTCAGACTCTTAAGGAGCGGGAATTATATGCCAAATTCTCCAAGTGTGAATTTTGGCTAAACTCTGTGGCTTTCCTCGGTCATATTGTGTCTAGTAAGGGGATCAAGGTGGATCATGTAACACCCCAAAATTTGAGCCAGCTTTAAAAATCCAGAAATCAGTAAGACTTAAGAAAAATTCCATCCCAATCAAGCCCCACGGGCTGACCCACGGGCATCGTAGACACGACGGCCCATCAAGGGTCCCTGTGGGAAGGGGTCATAGGCTTGGACCCATCCAGCTTATCCACACGGGGGACTCGATGGGCATCAGAGATCCGATGGGCTATCGGGCAGCCCGTGAGGAGGAGCAAACCACCCCGTACCATTATCTTCTGCCCTGATGGGCAAGTGCCACGGGCGTCGCTGATGCGATGAGCTATGAGAGCTGCCCGTGGGAATGATCTAGGGGACTAGCCCCTCCTACCGAGTTTTGATGGCCGGGACGATGAGCCATAGCAGGTCTGATGCCCGTCGGGCAGCCCATCCGGTGGTGATTTTTCCAAAATTTCCAGCTTAAGTTGGGGGTAGTCTGGTCTTTTCCCAATTCTTTTATTTCTGACCCTAAGTCATTTTGGGAGTATGTAAAGGGATTTTAACTATATTTTCCCGCATTGCTCCAAAATCACTCGATACTTAGCAAAATCAGACAAAAATAAAATGCTTTCTCTCAAGAACAAGGAAAAAGAGTTTCCTCCAAGTTCCCCTCAGAATCCAAAGGTTCTACCATAAAATCTTCATCCAGGTATGTGGGATTTCACTAGTGGGTTCGTTTCACCCATTAGGTCCCTAGATTCAAGTCAGTCTTCAGTTTTCTCCATGAATTGTTTAGACCTAAGGTTCCAAAATCTTAGGGATTTATTGAAATTCAGTTCCTACAACCTCTATGGGTATGACTACATGTTTCTTGGAGAATTAGTATAGTTCTATGTACAATGTTCAGAAACCCTAGTTTGTATACTTACAGTACTTCATGAATCAAGCTTACTAGGAAGATTAGTTATATGCTCACGCATCAGAATTTGAATGCCATATCCATCAGTATATTTATGTTGCATTCTTAGTTGATTTCCAGTATTTTGAGCTATCCATCATTTCAGTACATTATTGCTTATATCCAGTGGGAGTAGACTTAGTACCGAGCGGACGAGGGGATGAAGGCTTGGCTATCAGTTTAGGCTAAGACTTTTAGTAGTAGTCCTCAAGTCCCAGAACTACGGCGCCACCGTAGGTCTAGAGGAGTCAACTGTCAGACTAGGCCGTACCTCCTTGTCCCTTGTGGACATCAGTAGTCGATCCACGTCAGACTTGTTTGTACCCTTGGCACGGTATGAACACCCTTCCATCCAGGGTTACAGGTTAGCCCCATAGTTAGCTCAACTTAGGGTATGTCGGTTAATAGTATCTCCCACAGTCAGACTCATATGCATTGACCATGTATTCAGTACATATTTATATATTTCAGTAATCAGCTTAGCATGTTATATCTTCATGATTTGTACTTGGTCATCGCATCCAGTTTAGCTTTCAGTTATGTTCCAGTATATCTTTTTCTCTATGCTCAGTTATTATGTTATTCAGCATAGCCTATATCTCGCATGCTCAGTACATTGAAAGTACTGACGCATACTTTTGTGCTACATCATCTTATGATATAGGTTCAGGCACTCAGCATCCAGACCGCGCTTAGTTTGACTTCCACTCCATACTCAGCAGTTCAGTGGTGAGTCCTCAGTAGTTTGAGGACGATAGACATGCTTATATCTTCAGTATTTACTTTTTGTCTCATATTTGTTAGAGTTAGCTGGGGGCATGTTCCAGCATGTCCTATTTAGTTAGAAGGCTTTCAGACTTAGACTAGTTTCAGCAGTTGTTAGTATTGTTTTTCAGTCAGTACTAAACTATTTATATATTCAAATTTTTAGGTTCTTCTTACCTTCCAGAAAATGATGGTTTTAGCTTTTGCACAATGCATGCGTTACTCCGATTTTGTATAGATATGCCATGCCATGGGTTAGCTTGGGATCACTTGTGATACTAAGCACCGTGTTGCATCCAGGAGTATCTTCGAGGCATGACAAACTTGGAATCAGATCCTAAGGTATAAGTGTCCTAGGATGTTTGGGAGAAAGGGTAAGCTCAGTCCTCGATATATTGGCCCTTATCAGATGTCACGCCTCGAGACTACCCCCTAGACGTAACACGGGACCCGGGACCACGAGTGCCCCAAGTTAACCCTTGATCATGGCATAACTAGGTACAACACAAAATCATAGAGGAAGCAAAATCAATATAAGTAGGCAAGCCAACACTATATAAGATGAAGATCTAGGAATATCAAATCTGAAACATGAAAACACGAATATCCAATTATGTTTGGAAAGACTCTACATAAGACATAATGAGTCGCTGGGACAAGATCCCAGCTGACTCTAAGTACTAAAATAAAGGGAACTACTAACTAGGAATCATACTAGTCCTCGAATGAATAAGGACTCACCAACTGAAACTGGATGGTCTGCGACCTCTAGCCACGAGCCTGAGAGTGGAAACCTGTATCTGCATAATCTAAGGATGCAGTGCGAGATTATGCGTCAGTACTATAGGATGTACCGAGTATGTGAGATATGCATAAATGTAGTAAAACATACTTAAAACATAGTTAAAATTGAGTCCATGCATAATAAGAGAAATCATATGAAATATCATAATTTAAGCATAAGGTAAGAGATAACTTCGCATAAGACTTAAAATCATTCATGCGGGAGTTTCTCTTAACCGACATAAACCATGATGAGCTGCATGGAGTCCAGTGTTATACACCTACACCGAAAAAGGTTGTCCTAATCGACCAAGGTTAGAACCTTATCTAATAGGATCCTGTCATAAGCCACATAGGGCAACCTATAGTGGCAATGTAGTTTTGGACTTGGGTTATCTAGAACCCTTATTGCTCGGTGCTAAATGTTACTCCCAAAATATACATAAAGCTCAAAATATACTAGTGGCATAGCTAATGCCAAATCTGTTTGAAAAGCATATAGAGACATATCTAATGTCATGCAAATTCAAATCATAAGTCTTAAAGCTTAGCATAACCATAATTCACTTTTCTTTTTAAATTCATAACTTGAAGAATTAGGCATGCAATTTCATAAAGTACTTGAGATCATAATATCAATGCATGCAATTTTCCTTAAATCAAGCCATGCATGAAAAATTGAGCTAGGGTTAGCCTTCATATCATGAGATAAATAATTATTTGCAAAACCAGTATAAATCATAAAATTGAACTTAGAATACATTGAGGAATCATGAGGAAACACGTAATAGAAAAGCCCATGAAAATTGGGTAAGAACCCCAACTTAGAAATTCATAAATTCTATTTAGAGGTGGAAGAATCCCCTTATTGAATACCCATATACCTGAATTGAAGCTTTTCTTAATTAGGGGTGAAGAGAAACGGAGACTTGGAGTTAAATCCCTTGCTATGGAGCTTGAAACATGGAGTTGATGAAGTTCTTTCTTCTTTTGGGAGGTGAATGAGGAATAATGAAAGACTTAGACTAATTAGGGTAGAAACCCTATTAAAAAGGGTCAAAACAATCTCACTTAAAAGTTAAAAGAGTGGGTAGTTACAAAATACCCTCGGGATTTAATTTAGATAAAGCTGTTAAAAATCTCAGCTTCAAGTTCCACAAGCCTTTTCCATGGACCATAGACCAAACCATGGTTCGTGAAATGTGCTCGTGGTTCCTAATCCAAAAGCTAGGTTGCAGAACACTTTAATGACTCAATAGTACGATTCGTGGAATCATCCACGATTCAAAGGAACCTCTCATGGTTCCTGGAGATTTGACTGCCCTCAGGTCTGGTTCCAGGTGAGTTCCATGACCCATGAAACTAATCACGACACATAGACTCCACTCGTGGTTCTCAGACCAGAGGTGGGACCTGCAGGAGGGTTTCCACGAGTCCATTCCACGGCTCGTGGTTTGGGCTCGTGATCCCTGGGAATGTCGGGGAAAAAAATCAGGGATTCTAAGTTTAAAAGTTGATTCAAATTCTGGGGTGTTACAATATCTCCCCCTTGGGATCATTCATCCTCGAATGAGGACTAAGCAAGGAAAACTGGAGAGAAAACAACCCAACCAAGTGACAAAACATGAACATTAAAGAACAAACATAAAAATTGATTTTTTACATCACAACATAACTGATAACATCGAAAAACATGAATGCATGCTAGGATCATAAGAGGAACTAATGGAGTAAAATCGGAGAGATATACTAAGGAGGAAACTACTACCTCAAGCTGAAGCTGAATCGGAAGGAAAGAGATGAGGGTACTTGTCTTTCATGGCTGCTTCTGCTTCCCAAGTAGCTCCCTCAACTAGCTGATTTCTCCAAAGGACTTTTACCGAAGCAACTTCTTTATTTCTCAACCTCTGAATCTGACGATAAAAAATCTCCACGGGAACTTCCTCATAAGTAAGGCTATCCTTCACACTCACATCCTCCAAAGGAACAATCAATGTCAGATCACCAACACACTTCTTCAACAAGGAAACATGGAAAACTGGATGAACCGCTTCCAAGTCTATTGGCAACTCCAACTCATAAGCAACACTATCAACTCTCCTCAAAATCTTGTAGGGACCTACATAGCGGGGACTAAGTTTACCTTTATTTCCAAACCTCATCACACCCTTCATGGGTGACACCTTCATAAATAGCCAATCATCCACCTCGAACTCCAACTCTCTCTTTCTCACATCTGCATATGATTTCTTTCGACTTTGAGCAATCTTCAACCTCTTTCTAATAAGCTGAACTTTTTCCATAGTCTCATGAACCAAATCTGGACCAATCAAAGGTGCCTCACCTACCTCAAACCAACCAATAGAAGATCTACACCTCCGACCATAAAGTGTCTCATAAGAAGCCATCTAGATGCTAGAACGAAAGTTGTTGTTGTAGGCAAACTCGATAAGAGGTACGTGATCATCCCAACTACCTTTGAAATTAATAAAACAAGCTCTCAACATGTCCTCGAAAGTCTGGATAGTATGCTCTGCCTGACCATTCATCTGTGGGTGAAAAGTTGTGCTAAGCTTAACCTGAGTACCAAGACCATTCTGAAATGATCACCAAAATTGGGATGTAAACTGAGTACCCCTGTCTGAAATGATGGACAAAGAACACCATGAAATTTGACTATCTCCCGAATGTAGAGTCTGGCATAATCATCTACTGAATCTGTAGTCTTGATAGCCAAGAAGTACGCTGATTTAGTTATCTTGTCGACGATCACCCAAATAGAATCATGTTGCATACGAGTACGATGCAAACCTATAATGAAATCCATATTGATTGCTTCCCACTTCCAAGTAGGAAGATCAATATCCTGAGTCATACCACCCGGTCGCTGATGCTCTACCTTCACTTGGTGATAGTTGGGACACTTAGCCACAAAACCTGCTATGTCCCTCTTCACGCCATTCCACCAATAAACTTCTCATAGGTCACGGTACATCTTGGTGGCACCAAGATGAATAGAATACATGGAGCTATGAGCCTCTACCAAAATCTACTGTCTCAACCCATATGTGTCAGGAACACACAATAGACCCTGATATCGAAGCACACCATCTCCCCCTTGGGAGAAAACCTCTACCCTTTGTTGATGGACTGCACCCTTCAACTGGTGCAAAATAGGATCACTGTCTTGCTTTTCTTTCACTTCAGCTACCAAGGATGATTCGGACCCATTCTGAATAATAACACAACCATCTGTCAAATCCATAATGCTAAATCCTAACCAAGCAAGTCGATGAACATCCTTGGCCAATTCCTTCTTTCCATCCTCAACCGAAGATACACTACTCATAGAGAACCTACTAAGTGCATCTTCCACTACATTGGCTCATAATCCTTAAGAAGCTCAAGCCATCTCCTCGGATAAAGATTCAATTCCTTTTGAGTGAACACATACTGAAGACTCTTGTGATCGATGAATAGATCCACATGAACACCATACAAGTAGTGTCTCCAAATCTTCAAAGAAAAAACCATGAACGCTAACTCAAGATCATGAATAGGGTAGTTCTTCTCATGAATCTTAAGTTGTTTAGAAGCATAAGCAATCACCTTACCACTCTATATTAAAACATAACCCAAACCAATCCTAGAAGCATGATAATACACCACAAAGTCATCTGAACCCTCGGGTAGGGTCAACACTGGAGCTGTGGTTAACTTAGTCTTCAATTACTAAAAGTTCTTCTCATAAATATCAGACCGCTGAAATTTTACCTTCTTCTAAGTCAACCGAGTCAATGGGACAGCAATGGAAGAAAAACCTTTCATAAATCTCCTATAGTAACCAGCCAAACCCAAAAAGCTCCTAATATCAGACGGGGAAGTGGGTCTAGGCCAGTTCTTCACTACCTCAATCTTCTGTGAATAACCTCGAATACCATCTCTAGTCCCAATATGACCCAAAAAAGCAACAGACTGCATCTAAAACTCACACTTGCTAAACTTAGCAAAAAACTGTAGATCCTTGAGAGTGTGCAACACAACTCTCAAGTGGTCCGCATGCTATTCCTCACTCCAAAAGTAGATAAGAATATCATCAATGAACACAATCACAAACATATTCAAATACTTCTTGAACACACGGTTCATCAAATCCATAAAAGCTGCAAGAGTATTTGTTAGTCCAAAAGACATAACCACAAATTCATAATAACTATATCGAGTTCTGAAGGCCATCTTTGGAATGTCACACTCTCTCACTCAGAGCTGGTGATAACCAGATCTAAGGTCAATCTTGGAGAAATAACTGGCATTCTGAAGTTGATCAAATAAGTCATCAATCCTAGGAAGGGGATACTTATTCTTAATTGTAAGCTTGTTCAACTGATGGTAATCGATACACATTCTGAGGGAACCATCTTTCTTTCGCACGAATAGAACTAGAGAACCCCATAGAGAGATGATAGGCCTGATAAAACCCTTATCAAGAAGGTCCTTCAACTGATCTTTCAATTCCTTAAGCTCCATTGGAGCCATTCTAAGGGAGGAATGGAGATAGGATTCGTATCTGGAAAAAGATCTATTCCAAAGTCGATCTCCCGCTTGGGAGAGACTCTAGGCAAATCCTTGAGAAACACTTTAAGAAACTTATTCACCATAGCAACTGACCGGAGAGATGGGGTTTTGGACTCCGTGTACATAACCCAAACTATATGATAGACACAACCCTTAGAAACCATCTTCCTAGCCTTGAGATAAGATATGAAACAACCCTTCAAGGATGGAGGACTACCTTGTCACTCTAAGATAGGTTCATTTGGAAACTTGAAACTGAAGACTCGAGTACGACAATCGACTGAGGCGTAACATGCATACAACCAATCCATACCAAGAATAACATCAAAGTCAGTCATCTTTAACTCTACTAGATCTTTTGAAGTGACTCTATAAAGAACTGAGATAGGCCAATTATGATAAATTTTTTGGCTAGGACTGACTCACCAACAGGAGTAGAAACATAAAAGGGTTCTAAAAGTTGTTCAGGGAAAATTTTGAACTTGCAAGCAACATAAGGGGTCACAAAAGATAGGGAGGCAGAGAGGTCCAATAAAGAATACACATCGAGAGAGAAAACTTCTAACATACCAATAACAATGTCCGAGGAACTCTTCTGGTCCTGGTGAGAGGACATGGCATAAAGGTGGTTCTTGCGCTGACCACCAGAACTAGAAGCAGTGTCCTAATGGGCCAGTCGACCTCGTGGGGCTATTGGGGCAGGCTTAGTCCTGATATCTTCATGTCCCTTCTTAGCTGAAGGGCAATTCTTAATCTTGTGTCCAACCTGATCACACCCAAAGTATCCACCCGAACCAGCTAAGCACTCACCAAGGTGACTCTTACCATATTTGTTGCAAGTAGGGTAAGGAGTCTCTTTTGCAACACTCCCCTTCGAATAAGAACCTGATCTTCTACCTGTATGATCATAACGAGGCCGGGGGGCCTGAGTGGGAGCACTAGCTGAAGAATGAATGGGTCCTGATGACCTCTTCTGAAATGAAGAGCGATGTCCACCTCTGGACCTCTGATGGGTAAAATCCAAACTCTCTAATCTAACGCTGTTGTTCTCTCTTGCTATTTCCTACATCTTATCTCCCTCAATTTGATAAGCATGATTCATAAGTCTAGAAATATCTATGTCACCCAAAATCATAGCAGACCTGCACTCCTTCTTCACCAAATTTGACACTCCATAAATGAACTTGTTCATCTGATCCCTCGGATCAGCCACCATATAAGGATCATACCTAGAAAGCTAAATGAACTTCAACCCATACTCCTGAACCGAATAGATCCCTACCTCAAATTCATGAAATCCTCAGCCTTGGCCTCCCTCAACTCCCTAGGCAAGAACCAATCAAGATACGCCCTCTTGAAGCACTCCCGAGTTATAGGGACCACATCCCTAGCCCTAGCATCTTTCCACTGTGCATACCAAATATGAGCTACATCCTTGAGCTGATAAGAAGATAGCTTAACACCATCGATGCCAAGAACTTACATCACATCAAAGATCTTCTTCACCTCATCCATGAAATTTTGTGGATCCTCACCAACTTTTAAACCCCAGAACTCAGGTGGATTCATGCGAATGAAGTCTCGAAATCGAGTCGCGACTCCACCTTGAGGGTGGACGGTGATAGGAACCTGCTGATTGGCCTGAACGGCCATAGTATGAGCTAGCATATGAATTGAATTCTTGAACTCTGCATTTGTGACTTCGGGATCTGGAATTAGAGGGTTAGTATTTCGGGCATTGGCCTTGCGAGGCATGGCATGACGAGGAGGCATAATGAAACGTACAAAGAATGGATTAGAGGAATAATAGAGTTAAATTCTATCGCACGATATTTATCATGAAAGAAGTAAAGTTTTTCCTAAAACACCTCGTAGCTTCCCTTTTCTAAGTATGGCACGCTTCACACACATGAAAGAGACTCTACTCGATGCGACTTTCAGACACCCTAGGACTCTTGAACCTGATGCTCTGACACTAAGTTTTTCATGCCCCGAGGCTTCACCCTAGACATAACACGGGACCCAGAATCACGAGTGTCCCGATTTAACCCTTGGTCATAACATAAATAGGTATAACACACGAAATCATAGCAGAAGCAAAATCAATATAAGTAGGCAAGCCAACACTATATAAGATGAAGATCTAGGAATATCAAATCCAAAACATGAAAACACGAATATCCAAATATGTCTGGAAAGCCTATATATAAGACATAATGAGTCGCTGGGACAAAACCCCAACTGATTCTAAGTACTAAAATAAAGTGACCTACTAACTAGGAATAATACTAGTCCTCAAATGAATGATGACTCACTAACTGAAACTTGATGGCCTGCGACCTCTAGTCACGAGCCTGAGAGTGGGAACCTATATCTACATTATCAAAGGATGCAGCATGAGAATATGAGTCAGTACTATAGGATGTACCGAGTATGTGAGATATGCATAAATGTAGTAAAACGTACTTAAAATATAGTTAAAACTGAGTCCATGCATAATTAGAGAAATTATAAGAAATATCATAATTTAAGCATAAGGTAAGAGATAACATAGCATAAGACTTAAAAACATTCATACGGGAGTTTCTCTTAACTGACATAAACCATGATGAGTTGCATGGAGTCCAGTTTCATACACCCATACCGAAAAAGGTTGTCCTAACCGGCCAAGGTTAGAACCTTATCTAATAGGATCCTGCCATAAGCCACAGAGGGCAACCTACGGTGGTAATGTAGTTTTGGACTTGGATTATCTAGAACCCTCATTGTTTGTTGCTAAATACTACGCCCAAAACATACATATAGCTCAAAATATACTAGTGGCATATCTAATGGCAAATTTGTTTGAAAAGCATATAGAGACATATCTAATGTCATGAAAATTCAAATCATAAGTATTAAAACTTAGCATAACCATAATTCACTTTTCTTTCTTAATTCATAACTTGAAGAATTACAATTGCAATTTCATAAAGTACTTGAGATCATAATGTTAATGCATGCAATTTTCCTTAAATCAAGTCGTGCATGCAAAATTTAGCTAGGGTTAGTCTTCAAATCATGAGATAAATAATCATTTGCAAAACCAGTATAAATTATAAAATTGAACTTAGAATTCATTGAGGAATCATAAGGAAATACTTAATAGAAAAGCCCATGAAAATAGGGTAAGAACCCTAGCTTAGAAATTCAAAAATTCTATTTAGAAGAATTGAGGCTTTGGGCATAAGAGTGGAAGAATCCCCTTATTAAATACCCATATACCTGAATTGAAGCTTTTCTTAATTAGGGGTGAAGAGAAATGGAGACTTGGAGTTGAATCCCTTGCTATGGAGCTTGAAACTTGGAGTTGATAAAGTTCTTTCCTCTTTTGGGAGGTGAATGAGGAATAATGAAAGACTTAGGCTAATTGGGTAGAAACCCTACTAAAAAGGGTCAAAACAACCTCACTTATGAGTTAAAAGGGTGTGTAGTTACAAAAATACCCCTCGGATTTAATTTAGGAAAAGTTGTTAAAAATCTCATCTTCAGGTTCCACGAGCCCTTTCCACGGACCGTAGACCAAACCACGGTTCGTGGAATGTGTTCATGGTTCCTGAGCCAAAATCTAGGCTACAGAACACTTTTTACAACTCAACAACATGACTCGTGGAACCATCCACGAGTCTTAGGAACCTCTCGTGGTTCCTAGAGATTTGTCTGCCCTCAGGTCTAGTTCCACGGGTGGGTTCTATGACCCATGAAACTAATCATGACCCGTAGACTCCACTCATGGTTCTTAGACCAGAAGTGGGAGCTGCAGGAGGGTTTCCACGAGTCCATTCCACGGCTCATTGTTCAATCCACGGCTCATGGTTTGGGCTCGTGATCCCTGAGAATTTCAATTTTTTTCAGGGATTCTATGTTTAAAAGCTGATTTGAATTCCGGGGTGTTACATCAGATTTTGATGAAGATTGGAAATGTTGCTTATGAGTTAGAATTACCCACAAGCTTAGCATTGGTTCATACCGTGTTTCATGTGTCCATGCTCAAGAAGTGTGTGGGTGATCATTCTCTTGTGGTTCCTACATAGAATATTGGTGTGAAAGATTCCCTATCCTACAAAAAAATTCCCATAGAAATTTTAGATCGTCAAGTTCGCAAGCTGAGAACCAAAGAGATAGCTTCGGTGAAGGTGTTGTAGAAAAATCAAAAAGTAGAAAAAGCTACTTGGGAATAGGAGGAGGATATGAAGGCTAGATATCCCTTTTTGTTTGCTTCTTCAGACGAGGTTAATTATGGTATGAATCCATAGCTTGTCTCAAATTCGTTTATGTGTTCCTTAATGTTTCATACACATTCCTATGACATGCTAGAAGTGTCCATAATCATCATTCGAGGATGAATGATCCCAATGGGGGGATAATGTAATGCCCCCTACATTTTGGATGTTTTTTAAGCTTAAAATGAGCCTATGTGACTCTTAGAATGAATGGAAACCAATTGGGGATGAGTTTAGAAACTTAGGGAATGTTTAGAACGTGAAATAGGACCATGCATAGCATTATAGGAGGTCGTGCCTTGGCTCTCGCGTCGCATGACACGATGCAAGGGTCCACTGTTCCAACCCCTTAGGGGGTTGTGCGCTGCACGGGCAGTGACCCCACCTTGGGCCATGCACCACATAGGGGTGGGCCATGCCTTGGGGTGTGTGCCACACCCCTCTAAATGGCCTGACGGGACTTCATTTTATTATTATATTTTAAGGGTCTTTTGGTCCTTTCCTTATCCAAAACCATCCCCCACTTACTTTAAACCCTCCTAAATCCCTATGATACGACTCATTCAGTCAAATAAACATTACTCTCTTCTCCAGAGCTCCTAGAAACAACAAAGCTTAGGTTTCAAGGGCCAACTTTAAGTCTTTTTTGAACTTCTTTTTGTCAAAAGGTATGCAGAACGATCCCTTCTCAAATAATCATCTAAACTTTATGGTTTTCAAACCTTTTTATATACTTATATGATTTTTAGTGAGAAGTTAGAGTTACAAACATACACATGATAACTTGACTAAAAATGTATGAAATCGTGATCTTCCTATCTTTTACTTGAAAATACTATTGTCTACATAATGAATTGTACTCGAAGGGATTTTATGTATTTTTACTGATTTTGTTCTATTATTCAAAAATGTTCAAATGATTTGTTAAATTTGAATTAGACTACTACTTAATAGATTTTATGAATGAATTGGATTGATATTGAAAGATCATTATTTTCTTACATGACTTCTACAAAATGGGCATAATGAATTGATGGTAGACCTTATGGGTTTTAAAATGATGAAATGGATGACTTACAAGTCTTGGTATGACGATGCCCATAATGGTCTATGCCCCTAACGGAATTGTGCTTATTAAATAATGTTTTGATGATATGAAAATTATAAGAATTTGCATTTAAAGAGAATTAAATGGCTAACCGAGAAGTTGTGAGTCTAAACGTGTCAACACCCGAAACTTGTATTTTGACGACATAAGGATGGCTTGATCCTTAATTAGACGACCTTATCTTTTCCTCTAAGAGGATGATTGTGCTGACCATAATATTTTGAATCTTGACTCATGCAACAAACATGGGTTGGGGCTTAGCCGGTCGAGCATTGATCGAACTCACATAGCCCGTGGTATTTAAACGGAAGCCGGTGATACCATCTAGTTTAGAATTAAAGAATAGAAAAGTTTGCCTTCTTTTACTTGAAGTTACAACGGACATTTATCTTATATTGTATTGGATTTATTCACATGACTATTCTTTTATTTAAAGTATACCTTGTCTACTTATTTATTCTGAATATAATATATTCCACGTATTGACCATCTGCGAGCGGTTATATTATTTTATAATGTAGGTTTGTAGGCACCTTCTCGTGGTACGGTGCAGCACTAGACTCATTCAGGCAGGTCCAGCTTTTGGTGAGCCCTTCATCCTTCGGAAGGTACCTTTATGACATACATTTTTAGTCTTATATTTTATGATATTTTCGAGGCCTTGTCCCGGCATAGATGATCTTTTTTTTATGGATTAGAGGCTTCGTAGACTTATGTTTCTGTTGGATTTAAAGTTGGTTTTATTCTCTTCTATTAAGCCAAACTTTCTATCATTGTACCTGCTTCCACAACTTTTAATTATTGAATATTCTTATGATGTATGTTAAGGGGTCTTCTCAGGCCTTTACTGATCTTGATTGCCCGCTACATCTGGGGCCTAGTCTCGGATCGTAACAGATAACTTCCACACTTAATTGCTCAGAAGGATACTCCCACTAAACAAACACCTATCACACTTTAGTCTTACCACAATCTATCGGATCAATACTCCTACGTTCTGATTAACTTTCAACTGTTACATATACTCTTTTCGTACAGTCACAAGATCGCCTTCCTTAAACAAATTTTACTTCGAATACATCCTATTATTAATTATCCATTCACACTCAGCCCGTTATTGCTATTACCAGTTCTTACCCACTTTCCAAGTTCACCTAGAAAATCTTCACCAATTAACAATTAAGACCTTTTTCAGAACCCATAGACATCAATCAATTAATAAAAAAAGTCACTTCAACACTTAGTATATAATTTAGTCAGCAGATAATCATCTCAAGTCAAGTCAATAACAGTAATATCAAGCCCACATAAGTCAATACCAATACAAGAATGTAAAAAAATTCACTTTCAATAGTCACAACTCATGGAATCTATGACATCTATCTCTCATCAATGCAACTAGTACCTCTAGTATCATCTTACTGCACAATACCATCTCACCATGACTGACCATAAAATAAAGCAATAGTAAAGAAAAGTGTACACACATGCTAAAGGGTCATATTTCTGCCCAACTAGCCATGACCTGTAGGGGATACACAAGGTCCATGTACTCGCCGAAACCATTTTTCATTAGCTCAAATATCAAACTGTACTGGCGTGATATATGATCCAATAATAAGTGACTATGTCAATCTCTACCGGCGTTGTATCTGATCCTATAATAAGTAACAATATCAGTCTGTACCAGCATGATACCCAATTCTATAATAAATAACAATATCAACCTATACCCGCGTGATACTCGATCCCATAATAAGTAAAAATATCAACTTGCATCGGCGTGGTACCCGATCCCATAATGAATGACAATGTCAATGCACCTATGGTTCTCAAATCTATCTCTCAGGATATACACAGTACACTAAATCACACTTATACTTATTCATCTCAGTTCATGCATCAACTCACGTACACCTAGTTTATTCATTCAAGCATAACATGAAAACACATACATTTCAAACATGTTCGAAGACCAATCACAAGTTAAGTAATTCAACCACATATATGTACTAAAATAAGTCTCAGTTCCAATTAAAACTGTAACCTACAAATACCTCCTCTTATTCACAGATCAAACTCTATTGTTAACAAGATCTTCTTCTTTTTAAGGTAACTTACATTCAACACCACATTATACCTCAACATGGAAATTATGATAACTAGTTCGTTCAACAACCTATTACCTCAAATCAAGTCCTCACCATAGTACATATCTCATCACCCAATCACATTAGTCACTAGACACTACACAACCATCAAGAATTCTCCTCAACAGTCGACCATCTACAATTTAGATTAAGCTCTCACTTCTAGATTCGACTCTCACTATCATGACACATGCAACATCTAAGCCTCGAAAATAATATATCCTTAACCTATTCACGTCCACATTCAATTTTACACAGTATAAACATATTCACCCACAAATTCAGTTTCATTAGTGTAATCTAACAATTTCCATTCAGACTCCGTGTCTGAAGGTCAAAGCATGCTATCTTCGTTAATCTCTACACATAAATCATGTTCACATGATCAAAGTCTTACTATAATTTAAACTATAATCTACTTTTCTAGTTTATTGTGTTTCTATTATGGTATTATTTTGTTGTTGTTTTTTTTCCTTTCTTGTAGGTTTTGCACTGCTTCCCTTATTAGTGTTATATTTTCTTCATTGTTCCCTCTTCTTGTACCTGGATTTGTTACACTTGAGCCGAGGGTTTTTCGAAAACAGTCTCTCTACCTCCACGAGGTAGTGTAAGGTCTAGTACACTCTACCATCCTCAGATCCCACTTATGGGATTTCACTGGGTATGTTGTCGTTGTAGTACTTTTTAGCTTTTCCTCTATTCCGTCGGCCCTGTTGCCTCTTTTCCTCCTTTATATTTTTCCTCTTCCTTCTCTTTTTTTTAAAAATCTCTCTCTTCTTTTTCTATTTTAAATTTATTTTTATTATTATTCAATTTATATTTTTTTATACTTTACTTTATGAATAATTTCTTCGATAATAATTTAAATTGATTTACTTAATATACAGTTTTTTTTAAATAACATGTTATTAATCTATATATGAAGTATATATATAATTTAGTCAGTATCTTTTATTGACCTTTGAAAAAAAAATTAAATAACGTGATGTTAGAATCTTTTGGTAAGAAATAATTATCATATAATTTGATAATTTAATATGAAAAAAATTAATTCAAAAACAATAAAAGTAAATTAATATAGTCAAACAATATATAGGTAGTAATTAAGCTATTTTCCTAAGCTCTCCTGAATTTTTTTCGTAATTATATTCAAGAATATAATTTAATCAAGGTAAAAAAAAATTAAAATCGTATTTAGTTGTCTATCAATAAGTAAAAGTCCTAACTGAATTAATTTAAAATTAACCGATAGAACCATCACCCTAGTCAGTCTTTATCATTCGTGGTATATTTTATTGTAATGACTCTTCCGGTCATTTCCACGTATACGTCTTCCTTGTACTGCTAGAGCTTTCCTGTAGCGGCCCCAAGTCATTTATGGCTTGCTGAGGCCGGTGGTTTGGTGCCCTGGCCATTCTATTGATCGTTATAATCATTTTCCTGTCTTAGAAGCTGAGTATCAAAATCGTGCGTATTTGAAAATATTTAATTTAAAAGTTGAATGTGGTAGGAAGTTATATTTTTAAAGCTTTCCTAAAATATTTTAAATGTCTATGAAAAATATTTTTGTTATGATACATTTGCATCTGTATTTATTTTATAAAGTTTTTATTTATTGTGATATTTTAATGGAGATAGTAAATTTAGTTATGTTGAAAATTATTATTATAATATAGTAGGTTTTATTTGAAATAATTTTCTATTAATTATGACATATTCAAAAAGTTAAATATATTTTACCATAAATCTATGCAATATCCGAATGCACGCGTGACACAGTCCCTATCAAAAGGTAAGTGGATAAGATGATATGTGAGGTTGACACCTCCACTTCCACGTGGAAGTGGAGGGAGAGGTGAGCAATAGTACTAATTTCATGTTCACATGAATAAATTTAAAAGTTCAAAAAAACATTTCACTTTTGAAATCATTATTGCACTTAATTTGATCTCCTTTCTTTGTGCCTTCTTCAATACTACAATTATACAAAGGGTTAAGACCATATATGCACCTGCACCTAGCAAGCTTTGGTGGAAACAGTAAAATTTTCTATGCTACAATTCGAGCTTATGTTATCCTTATAACCACTTTACTTACATATTTGCATACATGGTGAAGATGATTTAGTGAAAAGTATTTTTTTTACGTTATATTGGATCACTAAAGGGAAAATCAATTATTCACGTCAAGTTATTCAAGCCCGAATTTGAGTTTAATTTCGTTTCGAAGCTTCTCGGAGCGGTTCGAGCTTGGACATCGTCGTTCTAGTAGCTGATCATCGGAAGACCGGTAGGTTATGGTTTAAACTCCCTAGACTTAGCATATATCGGATAAAATTGTACTAGTTGGCATCCTTGGGTTGGATTATTAGGTTGGTACCACAGACCTTGACCGCTTTATTCATGTCCGCTTACTTTTGTTCCTCCGATGCTTGTAGTACTTACCGATATGTTTTATTTACCCTTGTGGTCCTGTGAGGCCTTGTTGACTCTGGAACATAGAAGGTGGGATATTGGGAATGTCCGCGAGTCCCGGGCATAGAATTATCCTTCTAGGCTGGTTATGCTTGCTGAGTAGCTGTGGGCCTGTGCAGGGTCGATAGGTTGATTGTGAGCTGCTGGGAAGCTATTGTGTTTGATCATACCATTTTCATGCATATAAAGAGGTTTTATCCATGTTTTACTACGATTTGGGCTTCGGGCCTACTGACACTATTTTCTAAACCTTGCATGGCCCCGGGGGCCCGTCTTTTATGAAAATAAATTGGAAATGGTTTGATTTAACTTGTAAATATTCTTGGGTAAAAGAAAGTAAAATTATGATTTAAATCACCAGTTTTCCGATTAACGCTAGACTCGGCAGGGTCGGGGTGCTAGTTGAGTTTTCTTGCTACTTGAGATGATTTTAGCCTCGGTCGGACCGAGCACCTGAGATGACTTGCTACTGTTTATACCCGGTTATGCTCGGGCACCCTTGGAGGGGTTTTTGAGATATTTTCCCATTACTTTAGTCCTGGACAGGATCTGGGCATGCATATTCGAGACTGGGTCTCTATCTTGAACCCGGACTTGCTTCCGGATGACATGTTTTGATACTGAGTTTTATTATGGGGTCGGGGACCTCCATGGACCTTGTCATCTGGGCCTGGGGCTTCGGGCTGCGTGTGCCGGAGGAAGGATATACGGCAGAGTAGAGGTATACAGGCAGTGTCCTTCCATGGAACCTACCTGCTGGGCCGGATCGGCACCGGAGGAGGTACATACAGAGATACCATTTCACTTGAGATCTTTAAGCATCATATCATTCATTGTTTGAGGCTCCACCCTTGTTTGTTGTTTGTTGATTGTACGCTCCGGTAGTATGGGATGCCGGAGGATTTGTTTTTCACTTGTTTGTGTTCCTCGGTTGTATGGGCGGCCGGGGGACTGTAGGTAGACTCTTGCTATTTACTTACAGAATTGTTTCCTGTTACGGTTAAGTATGAAATTGGTTACTGCTAGGCTGTTAGTTTCTGGATTTGAGATTGATATGATTAGTTGAGTTTGATTCCTATCTCTGAGCATGCCTATCATTACTCTTTCCCTCTTCCTCTTACACTTGAGGTTACCGGTATACCGTCCATTTCGTAAGCTTATTATGTATACGTTGTTATTGCAAGGACCCCAGGTGCGTTGTTTCTTACTTTCACCTGTGCCTATGGTGTATATATCCTGCTTGTTGGCCTCACATGTGGTTCTGTTGACTTCCCTCTGGACTAGTTCCTGTGTACCTTTTGTTGATTTATGTGACTACTTGCTTCTATTTTGTCTGTTACTACGCTTTTATCTTATATGTGCCCAGTCGGCCTATGATACCTATTGGGTACCTTATGCTTCGAATTTGGTGCTCACCCTACCCCCTGCATTTTTTGGTGCAGATTCTAGCGTGGGCCATCGCCGTTAGATCATTGTGAATCGTGCTTGGGGATCTGTTGGGGACTACTTCAGACTGAGGGTGAGCTCTTGGCGATCGGAGCTTAGCTTTAGTTTATCTTTTGCTTCATGTACTCTATTACCATTCGGAGACATCTGTATACGTTGTTTTGGATCGTTTGTACTCCTTATATGTAGTTCTGGCTCTATACTATGATATCAGGTCTTGGAGTTTGGTTTAGTTTTCCCATATGTATATATATATATTCCTGCTATCTATTCTCTTTATCTTGTTCCCTTACTTTTGCTTATTAAACTGTTCTTCCGCTTATTTGTTAGATAGTAGCCCATTACTTACGATCCTGGGCTACGCGGATTGGTTCTCCTACTGGAGGGGATTGTAGGTACCATCATGACCGATAAATCGGGTCGTGACAAGTTGGTATCAAAGCTCCAGGTTCAACGATGTCATCGGTATAGGAGCCAATATCTAGTAGAGTCCTGCTGATCGGGGCGGAGACGTCCGTACTCAATCTTCGGGAGGCTACAGTGACATTCTAGGGAACTTGACTCTTTCATTGCTTTTGTGTCATGCGTAGGACCCTTGAAGTTTTTGGAAATCTCATTTGTTCTACTTCATTCTTCCGCAGATGGTTCGTACGAGATCATCGGCATCAGGCGGAGATAAGCCTCTCACTCCAGCTAGGGGTCGAGGACGCCTTCGAGCAGCGGCACCTGCTAGAGTCTAGATAGAGCCCGAGCAGCCTGTGGATCAAGGGGCAGCCCAGGTACCACAAGCTTCAGTACAAGCTCCAGCGCCAACTTCTGTGCCAGCTCCAGCCGCAGCTCAGCCTCCAGATATTCAGGGATTATTATTACAGCTTTTGGGTATGATTGGAAAGCGGCCTTTTGAGGTAGCACAGACATCCGCTCAGGGGGCAGCCCTGGGTGAACAGAGTTCAGAAGTGCAGCCTGCTACTGTGGCACCCCGTGCGAAGGTCATTCCGGTCCCATCTGTTGCACAGCCTCTTGCTCCTCGCCCAGCTATGACAGAGTCGGAGCAGAAGGCGTTGGGTAGGTTCTTGAGGCTAGCTCCACCGAGGTTTGCTGGTACTTCTGGACAGAATCCACATGACTTTATTACTACTTGTGAGGAGATGTTGCATCATTTGGGTTTGTTGAAGACTCACGGGGTTCGTTATACTACCTATCAGTTGGAGGGCCCAGCAAAGTTATGGTGGAGGGCCCATGTTGCTTGTAGACCACCATCATCACCTCCTTTGACCTGGTCTGAGTTTTATGAGGCCTTTATGGCCAAGATCCTACCTCAGAGTGATTGTGAGCATCGCAGGGAGCAGTTTACGCACCTTATACTGGAGTCTACGACTGTCTCGGAGTATGAGACCCATTTTCATCAGCTAGCACCGTTTGGAGCTATGGTCATTCCTACCGAGGCAGATAGGATTCGTAGATTTTTATGGGGTTTGAGGCCAGAGATCAGGCAGCCAGCTGAGATATTGATTGTCGGTGGTCAGTCATTACAGGCTATCATAGACTATGCCCGCACTGTGGAGGACTTACAACGACATGATCAGGGGTCCAGAGATAAGAGGCCTCGACATCAGGGTGGCTACAGTGGTTCCAACTATGGTGGTAGATATTCTGGCTAGTGGAGCCGGGGTTATTAGCCACAGCAGCACCAGGGTCAGTCCAGCCAACCAGTTCAGGCTTCCCTTTAGACTTTTGGTAGTACCCAGTTCGAGTAGGGTCAGAGCAGCCATCAGGGCTATAGCGGTCTGTCTTCGAGGGGTGCAACTTCTAGGGCATCAGGCCGTGGTGGCCATATGGGACTGGCTGGTTTATCTCGACCGAATAGGCTGCCAGGGGCTTGTTTTACTTGTGGTGTGATTGGTCATTTTGCTAGAGATTGCCCTTAGCAGGGTACAGTTCAGTTGGCCGAGCCTTTACGAGCAGTTCAGCCTCCGGCTAGAAGGGGTGGTCGTCAGGGTAGAGGTGGTGCTCTGCGCGGCAGAGCAGGTGGTAGGGATGACGGTTGGGCAGGTGGAGGTTGTCGTCAGTTTTACGCGGTCCCTAGGAGACCAGAGGCAGAGGCCTCGGATGCTGTGATTACAGGTACGATTTCTGTGTGCCATTAGTCTTCTATGGCTTAATTTGATCCTGGATCCACTTGTTCATATGTATCTACCTACTTTGTGCCTTGTTTGGGGTTGGCTAGTGAGCCATTATCTGTTCCTGTTTCGACCCCAGTAGGAGATTCTTTAGTAGTGGATCGGATTGTGAGATCTTGTATGATATCTATTGGTGATTCAGAGACTTGGGGTGATTTGATGATCCTTGATATGCTACATTTTGATGTGATACTGGGCATGGACTGGTTATCCCCTCACCGTGTGGTTTTAGGATTGTTATTCCAAGACCATTACCATAGTTTTGCCTGGTGTATCCCCGGTTGTGTGGCAGGGTTCTGTTAGCCATGCACCATCTGGGATCATCTCTTGTCTTCGAGCTAGGAAGTTGATTTCCCGTGGGTATTTATCTTATCTAGCATATGTCCGAGATGTTAGTGTTGACTTTCTTCTCCTGAGTCTGTTCCTGTGGTTAGAGACTTCCTTGATGTGTTTCCTACCGACCTGCCAGGCCTTCCACCTGAGAGAGATATTTATTTCGCTATTGAGCAAGATCCGGGCACCAGGCCCATTTCTATTTCTCCTTACCGTATGGCACCTGCTGAATTGAGGGAGCTTAAGGAGCAGCTCCAGGATCTGTTAGCTAAGGGGTTTATAAGATCGAGTGTGTCACCTTGGGGTGCTCCTGTTCTCTTCGTGAAGAAGAAGGATGGGTCGATGCGCATGTGTATAGATTATCAGCAGCAGAATAGGGTGACAGTGAAGAATAGGTATCCGATGTCGAGGATTGATGACTTGTTTGACCAGCTTCAGGTTCAGTCGTGTTTTTAAAGATTGATTTGAGGTCCGGCTACCATCAGTTGAGGATTAGGGTGGAGAACATCACTAAGACAGCATTCAGGACACGTTATAGACATTATGAGTTCCTGGTGATGTCTTTTGGGTTGACTAATGCCCCTGCAGCCTTTATTAACTTGATGCACAGGGTTCTTAGCCCGTATTTGGACTCATTTGTGATAGTTTTTATAGACGACATCTTGGTATACTCACGTAGTAGAGATGAGCATGAGCAGAACTTGAGGGTTATACTCCAGACTTTGAGAGATCATCGTCTTTATGCCAAGTTCTCAAAGTGCGAGTTTTGGCTTGAGTCAGTTGCATTCCTAGGGCACGTGGTGTCTAAGGATGGGATTAGGGTTGACCCGGGAAAGATTTCTGCGGTTTATGATTGGCCTAGACCTACTACTGCTACTGAGGTCCGCAGCTTTATTGGGTTAGCAAGTTACTACAGATGATTCGTTCAGGGATTTTCTTCCATAGCAGCACCCTTGACTATGCTGACTAGGATGGATGTCCAATTTCAGTGGTCAGACCAGTGCGAGGATAGCTTCCAGAGGCTTAAGGCCTTATTGACTTCAGCTCTAGTTTTGACTTTGCCGATTGAGGGTCAGAGCTTCTCTGTGTATTGTGATGCTTCTGGGTTGCTCTTGGTTGTGTGTTGATACAGCAGGGTCGAGTAATAGCATATGCGTCGAGGCAGCTGAAGGTTCATGAGCGCAACTACCCCACTCATGACTTAGAGTTGGCGGCGGTAGTTTTCGCGCTCAAGATCTGGAGGTATTACCTATATGGAGTTCACTGTGAGATCTTCACTGATCACCGTAGTCTTCAGTATATCACGAGTCAGCTAGAGTTGAACTCGAGACGGAGGAGATGGGTCGAGGTACTGAAGGACTATGACTTTACTATTCTGTATCATCCGGGCAAGGCAAACGTGGTAGCGGATGCCTTGAGTCAGAAGGCAGTGAGTATGGGTAGCCTAGCTTCTCTTTCAGTTTAAGAGCGACTGTTGGCCTTGGACATCCAGTCCTTGGCTAACCATTTGGTTAGGCTTGACTTGTCGGATCCTAGCAGAGTTCTCGCCAGTGTTGAGGTTCGTTCTACTTTGATTGATCAGATTCAGAGCCGTCAGTTTAAGGATCAGCAGTTGTGTGACCTTCGTGATCGGGTTGTTCAGGGTGAGACCAGTAGGGCTACTCTAGATTCAGATGGGGTTCTGAGGTTTGATAGTCTCCTTTGTGTTCTGAGGATTAGTGATTTGATTCAGTTGATACTTCATGAGGCACATTGTACTAGATACTCCATTCACCCAGGCACAACAAAGATGTATAGAGACTTGAGACAGCTTTACTGGTGGAGTGGTATGAAGCGGGATATAGCGGAGTTCATATCTCGGTGCTTGAACTGTCAGCAGGTTAAGTTCGAGCACATGAGACCTGGTGGTTTGATGCAGCGACTTCCCATTCCTGAGTGGAAGTGGGAAGGGATTACTATGGACTTCATTGTTGGTTTACCTCGTACTTCTCATAGGTTTGATTCCATTTGGGTGATCGTTGATAGGCTGACTAAGTCAGCATACTTCATACCAGTTCAGACTTCTTACGGGGCAGAGAAGCTAGCTTAGATCTACATTTGTGAGATTATTCGATTGCACGGGGTCTCAGCTTCTATCATTTCAGACCGCAGCACTCAGTTAACATCTCAGTTCTGGAGGGCTATTCAGCGATATTTGGGTACAGAGGTTCATCTTAGTACCACTTTCCACCCTCAGACAGATGGCCAGTCCGAGAGGACCATTCAGGTTCTGGAGGACATGCTTCGGGCATGTGTTCTTGACTTTGAAGGTTCCTGGGATCAGTTTGTTTCCTTGGCAGAGTTTGCTTATAATAACAGTTTCCATTCGAGTATTGGCATGGCACCTTTTGAGGCTTTGTATGCCAGGAGTTGCAGATCACCGGTAGGTTGGTTTGATGGTTTTGATTCTAGGCCACAGAGTACAGATTTGCTTCGAGATTCCTTAGATCGAGTCCGAGCGATTCAGGATAGACTTCGAGCAGCTCAGAGCAGGCAGACGAGTTATGCTGATCGTAGGCTTCGTGCCTTGGAGTTTAGCGTTGGTGACTTGGTGTTTCTCCGTGTATCGCCCATGAAGGGCGTGATGAGATTTGGTAGGCGGGGCAAGCTTAGCCCCAGGTACATTGGGCCGTTTAAGATTCTTCAAAGGGTTGGTAGCGTTGCCTATCAGTTAGCCTTGCCTCCGATGTTCTCAGCTATACATCCTGTATTTCATGTTTCGATGTTGCATCGGTATGTCCCAGATGAGTCTCATGTGTTGCATTGGGATTCATTTCAGTTGGGTGAGAGTTTAGCCTTTGTTGAGGAGCCGGCAGCTATTTTGGCCAGAGATGTCAGGAGATTGAGGTCTCGAGAGATCCTGGTTGTTAAGGTTCAGTGGAGGCACCGTCCAATTGAGGAGGCTACCTGGGAGACCGAGAGAGATATGCGGGCTCGTTATCCGCAGTTGTTTGAGCCTTCAGGTACTTCCTTATCCTTGACTTTCGAGGACGAAAGTCCTTTTTAGTAGTGGACGATGTAATGACTCTTCCGGTCATTTTCACGTATACGTCTTCCTTGTACTGCTAGAGCTTTCCTGTAGCGGCCCCAAGTCATTTATGTTTTGTTGGGACCGGTGGTTCGGTGCCCTAGCCGTTCGATTGATCGTTATAATCATTTCCCTGTCTTAGAAGCTAAGTATCAAAATCGTGCGTATTTGAAAATATTTAATTTAAAAGTTGAATGTGGTAGGAAGTTATATTTTTATTGCTTTCCTAAAATATTTTAAATGTCTATGAAAAATATTTTTGTTATAATACATTTGCATCTGTATTTATTTTATAAAGTTTTTATTTATTGTGATATTTTAACGGAGATAGTAAATTTAGTTATGTTGAAGATTATTATTATAATATAGTAGGTTTTATTTGAAATGATTTTCTATTTATTATGATATATTCAAAAAGTTAAATATATTTTACCATAAATCTATGCAATATCCGAATGACCGCGTGACACGGTCCCTATCAAAAGATAAGTGGATAAGATGATATGTGAGGTTGACACCTCATCTTCCACGTGGAAGTGGAGGGAGAGGTGCAGCAATAGTACTAATTTCATGTTCACATGAATAAATTTAAAAGTACAAAAAAACATTTCACTTTTGAAATCATTATTGCACTTAATTTGATCTCCTTTCTTTGTGCCTTCTTCAATACTACAATTATCCAAAGGGTTAAGACCATATATGCACCTGCACCTAGCAAGCTTTGGGGGAAGCAGTAATATTTTCTATGCTACAATTCGAGCTTATGTTATCCTTATAAGCACGTTACTTACATATTTGCATACATGGTGAAGATGATTTAGTGAAAAGTATTATTTTTTTACGTTATATTGGATCACCAAAGGGAAAACCAATAATCCACGTCAAGTTATTCAAGTCCGAATTTGAGTTTGATTTCATTTCGGAACTTCTCGAAGCGGTTCGAGCTTGGACATCGTCGTTCTAGCAGCTTGTCATCGGACGACCGGTAGGTTATGGTTTAAACTCCCTAGACTTAGCATATATCGGATAAAATTGTACTAGTTGGCATCCTTGGGTTGGATTATTAGGTTGGTACCACAGACCTTGACCGCTATATTCATGTCCGCCTACTTTTGTTCCTCCGATACTTGTAGTACTTACCGATATGTTTTATTTACCCTTGTGGTCCTGTGAGGCCTTGTTGACTCTGGAACATAGAAGGTGGGATATTGGGAATGTCCGTGAGTCCCGGGCATAGAATTATCCTTCTAGGCTGGTTATGCTTGCTGAGTAGTTGTGGGCCTGTGCAGGGTCGATAGGTTGATTCTGAGCTGCTGGGAAGCTATTGTGTTTTATCATACCATTTTCATGCATATAAAGAGGTTTTATCCATGTTTTACTATGGTTTGGGCTTCGGGCCTACTGACACTATTTTCTAAACCTTGCATGGCCCCGGAGCCCCATTTTTTATGGAAATAAATTGGAAATGGTTTGATTTAACTTGTGAATATTCTTGGGTAAAAGAAAGTAAAATTATGATTTAAATCACCAGTTTTACGATTAACGCTAGACTCGGCAGGGCCGGGGTGCTAGTTGAGTTTTCTTGCTACTTGAGATGATTTTAGCCTCGGTCGGACCGAGCACCTGAGATGACTTGCTACTGTTTAGACCCGGTTATGCCCGGGCACTCTTGGAGGGGTTTTTGATATATTTTCCCACTACTTTAGTCCTGGACAGGGTCTGGGCATGCATATTCGAGACTGGGTATCTATCTTGAACCCGGACTTGCTTCCGGATGACATGTTTTAATACTGAGTTTTAGTATGGGGTCGGGGACCTCCATGGACCTTGCTATCTGGGCCTGGGGCTTCGGGCTGCGTGTGCCGGAGGAAGGGTATACGGCGGAGTAGAGGTATATGGGCAGTGTCCTTCCATGGAACCTACCTGCTGGGCCGGATCGGCACCGGAGGAGGTACATACAGAGATACCATTTCACTTGAGATCTTTATGCATCATATCATTCATTGTTTGAGGCTACACCCTTTTTTGTTATTTGTTGATTGTACGCTCCGGTAGTATGGGATGCCGGAGGGTTTGTTTTTCACTTGTTTGTGTTCCTCGGTTGTATGGGCGGCCGGGGGACTTTAGGTAGACTCTTGCTATTTACTTACAGAATTGTTCCGTGTTACGGTTAAGTATGAAATTGGTTACTGCTAGGCTGTTAGTTTCTGGATTTGAGATTGATATGATTAGTTGAGTTTGATTCCTGTCTCTGAGCATGCCTATCATTACTCTTTCCCTCTTCCTTTTTCATGTAGCTTGCCCCAAAATTTAGAGGTGAACTGCATTCCCCTGTCTGAAATGATGGACAGCGGTACCCCATGCAATCTCACAATCTCCTTCATGTAGATCTTAGCCAATTACTACGAATTGTAATCTACCCTGACCGGAATGAAGTGAGCGGACTTGGTCAGCCTGTCAACAATGACCCAAATTGAGTCATACTTCCCCAATGTCCTGGGAAGACCCACCACATAGTCCATGTCTATCCTTTCCCACTTCTACTCTGAAATTGGCATTCTCTGAAGTAGTCCTGCATGTCTCTGATGTTCATACTTTACCTACTGGCAGTTCTGATATTTGGACACAAAGTCGACTATGTCCCTTTTCATCCCGGGACACCAGTAATGCTGCCTCAAGTTCCTGTACATTTTAGTCACACCCAGATGAATTGAGTACCGCGAACCATGAGCTTCTGCCAAGATTTTCTGAATTATATCATCAACCCGAGGAACACAAATCCATTCTCTGAAATGTAGCACTCCACCGGAGTCTAACGTGACGTCTCTGGATTCCCCAGATATTACCTTACCTCGAAGCTTACTCAAGTTCGTATCCTGAAACTGTTTGGCCATTATTTACTCTATGAAGGTGGCTTTGACCTCAATGCTGGCCAATTACCCACCCTATTATGAAACACCTAAGTGCATGAACTTGGCCTCTAAGGCCCGAATTTCCCTTGCTAGTGGTCATTTGGACACCCCCAAACAAGACAAACCACCCATGCTAACTGTCTTCCGGCTCAATGCATCTGCCACCACATTAGCCTTACCCAGATGATATTGAATAGTCACATCATAGTCCTTTAATAACTCCATCTACCTTCTCTGCCTCAAATTCAAATTCTTCTGAGTGAACACATTTTGCAGGCTGCGATGATCAGTGAACACCTCACACTTGATACCATAGAGATAGTGTCTCCAAATCTAGAGTGTAAAGACCACTGCTTCCAACTCTAAGTCATGAGTCGGGTAGGTCCTCTCATGCACCTTTAACTGCCTAGATGCATAAGCTATCACATTCCTATTTTGCATCAACACAGGACCCAAACCAGAATGTGAAGCATCACAGTAAACAATAAAGTCTTTACCTTCAACCAGCAGGGACGATATAGGAGTCGTGGTCAGAAGTGTCTTAAGCTTTTGGAAGCTCTCCTAGCACTTTTTGGACCACACGAATGGTACATCTTTCTGTGTCAGGTGAGTATCAATAAACGCAAAATCCTTAACAAACCTCTGGTAGTACCCTGCAAGCCTAACAAAACTCCTCACCTCTATCACAGAGCTAGGTCGGGCCCAACTCTTGACTTCCTCAATCTTCTAGGAATCCACCATCACCCCTTGTTCTGACACTACATGCCCCAAGAATGCAACTGAAGTCAACCAAAACTCATACTTAGTGAACTTCGCATAAAGCTTCTGGAGTCTAAGATATCCAACACAATACAAAGATGATTATCATGCTCCTCCCTACACTTGGAGTAGATCAAAATATCATCGATAAACACAATTACGAAGGAATCCAAATACGACTTAAATACCCCATTCATCGAACTCATGAATGTTGTCGGCGCATTGGTCAACCAAACGACATTACTAGGAACTCATAATGCCCATACCGAGTCCAAAAATCAGTCTTAAGAATGTCCTTAGGCCTAATCCTCAACTGATGGTACCACGACCTCAAGTCGATTTTCAAAAACACCGATGCACCCTGAAGCTGGTCAAATAAATCATCAATGCGGGGTAGAGGGTACTTATTCTTGATGGTCACCTTGTTCAACTGCCTATAATCTATGCATATCTGCATACTACCATCCTTTATCATTACAAATAATATAGGAGCACCCCAAGGTGACGCACTAGGATGGATAAATCCCTTATCTAGGAGTTCCTGCAGCTGAGTCTTAAGTTCCCTTAACTCTGGCAAAGCCATATGATACAGAGGAATGGAAATGGGATGATTTCATGGCTCAAGATCAATACAGAAGTATATATCCCTGTCCGGAGGCATACCAGGCAAATCCATTGGAAAAACCTTTAAAAACTCAGAAACCACTGGAACTGACTCAATCGATGGGGACTCCACACTATCATCCCAGAGATGATCCAAGAAGGCTACACACCCTCTCCCCACTAGCTTCCTTGCCCGAATGAATGATATGACCTTAACTGGCTTAGGCCTGTATACACCTTCCCACTCTAGTCTATCCTTACTCGGAATCTCTAGAGCCACAGTCTTGGTGTTACAGTTCAACACAACATGATAAGGGGATATCCAGGTCAGGCCCAAGATAATATCAAAATCAGCCATATCCAGGATTACCAAGTCTACCCAAGTATGCAACCCCACAAACACAATAGAACAGTCACGATAAACATGAATCACAATCACAGACTCTCCAACCGGGGTAGAAACATGGACGGGGGAATCAAGAATATCACAAATCAATTCCATACCCAATGCAAAACTCACAGATACATAAGAATATGTAGAACCTGGGTTAAATAATACCGAAGCCATTTTATCGCAGACAAGAATGGTACCTGTGATCACCGCATCTGATGCTTCTGCCTCAGTTCTCCCTAGAAATGCATAGCAATAAGCCCGATCATCAATCCGAGCAACTTCTTGAGCTGGCTGCATTGCACCCCTGCCCACGCTGCCATTCCTTTTGTCGCCCCGGCCTCCCTGAATGTTACCTCGCCCACCCTGTGGTTGACCTCTAGCATTACCGCCTCTACCTGTCGGGACCACTGCTCTAGAATATTGCTGACCTTCATTAACTGTCTGCCTGAGTGGGCACTCCCTCTTAAAGTGACCCAGATCACCACAATGGAAGCAGCCACGGTCAAGTGTAGGCCTGTTAGCTGATGTATAAGATGCTTCCTGGCCTCTAGGATCTAAAGACTAATTATGAGCTCCCTAACGACCACCTGTAGCAGCTGGCAGAGCTGACTGAATAGGACGGGCTGGGTATGCCTACTGATTCTGGCCCCTGGAGTATGAACTACCAAAATTCCCCTCATGCTGAGGCTTTTTGGCTAAAGCCTTAGCCTTCCCTGCTTTCTTGACCCCTTCTAACTTCTTCACATAATTTACCACTTCATTGAAGCCCCTCCCTGATGAAGTCATATGCACTGACAGTACCTGTAGCTCAGTATTCAAACCTTTCACAAACAACCGGACCCTTTCCTCCTCGAAACCCAACATATGTGTGGCAAAATGAGACAAGGCGTAGAACTTAGCCTCGTAAGCAGAGACTAACATGCTATCCTGCTCCAAGTTCAAGAACTCATACTTCTTCCGGTCTTTCAAAGTATGGGGTACGTACTTCTCTAAAAACAGAGCGTGGAACTGTTCCCAAGTCAATGGGGGTAGAACAGAAGACCGACACTCCACATGGGAACTCCACCACTGCTTAGCATCACCCTGCAGCTAAAATGTGACAAACTCAACCCCATGCTGATGTACAATACCCAACTTGTGCAACCTCTCATAGCAATCCAAGATGAACTCATAGGTATCCTCCTTGTCGGTACCCTGAAATGTCGGAGGTTTCATCTTGATAAACTTGGTCAGCATCTCATGCTCATTCCCTATCATCACTGGGCCTAGCATTGGCCTGAAGAAGTCATTCGTGCCTGAAGTGGCATCCATCCTAGGTGTTGTGGTAACCGTTGGCTGAGTATTCAAAGTATGATTTGCAAATGTCATGGATATGGCTCCAGCACCCACCAACCCACTCAAAATATTCCAAGCCTGTTGAAAAGCTTCTGATGTCATATCACGAAGGCCTGCTACCCAACTAGTGCTGCCTCCGCCTGTGCCTCGCCATCTTCAGCCACAACTTCTACATCTTCAGCAACATGTTCCTAAGGTAGGGGAGGGGTTGCTTCCCGCTCTCCAGCAGCCGCTTGAGCTCCACCCCTGGCGGGTGCGGCTTTACCTCATCCTCTGCCCCTTCCCTTGCCTCTACCATTGATAGTCGATCCCGCTGCTGGGACCGCTGCTCCAGCTCCATAGTTTCTTGTATTAACCATCTGCGGACAGAAGAGTGGATGAGGTTAGATACCAATTTGTTTCACCAGATACCAATTGGAATCGAGTTATAGCACGAAGGAAAGAAGGAAGAGATAGTTTTTCCTAAAGCCCCATAGCCTCTCGAAGAAAAGTACGGACGTCTCTGCACCGTTCCGTAAGAGTCTACTAGACCTATTTAGTATGACGAGATAAATGAACCTAGGGCTCTGATACCATCATTGTCCCCACCCAGAACGCCATGAGTAGCACTCACCCAACCCTCCCGGGTGAGCGAACCATCACTTCCCCGAATTTAACCGTTCTAAAAGCTCAAAACCAAAGTGCAAAAATTAAACTAGCAAAACAATAATAACAAAACCACTTCATTAATATAAACCTGCGGAAATTACCCCCTAGAATCTGAAAGTTGCAGTACCAAACAATCTACCAATGTATAAAATACGGGAATGCAACTCCAAAGTAAGGAAATAGTTTAAGCTCAAAACAAGTGGGCTACAACTCTAATGATATATTCAAGGCAGCTCAATCGAAGCAGCTCACCCTTGAAGTCTGGAAACGCCGGTACTACAGATGAGGTCGCTCTCAACCGCTGGAAGATTGCCTGTACTCACAAAAAGAAAAGCAAGGGCAGTATCAGTACACCACCACTGTGTACTGGTAGGATCATCAGCCAGTTCCAAATAAAAATAGTGTATAATAAGTACAACAAATCAAGTATAAGTACGGAAGACATGCAACAAGTCAACAGGCACCCCTAGACTACAAGTCTCTACCTAGCTTGTTCCCGCATGAAATCCACCCTTTCTAACTGTAAGCAACAATCATAGAACCAATAAACCATCCCTTTTTGTCTAACCTGGACCCACCTTGGGATCCCCTCTAAACAACACCTATGTGTTAAATAGACAACCCGGCCTAATCCAAGGCCAACTCAATAGATATAACAGGATTCTCGGTCACTCAAGGACCACCAACAAATATCACATTTTAATTAAACAGCCCGATCCACTGACGGAACCAATAACAGTCAATTCAATACAACAATATCAATGTAATGATGCAGTAAAATAAAACCGTACCAGGCGTGATACCCGAGACAACCGTTAGTATCCCGTACCAGGCGTGGTACCCGATCTAACCATTTGTTATACCCGTACCAAGCGTGGTACTCGAGCCAATCGTTAGTATTCCCATACCAGGCGTGGTACCCGATCCAACCGAATGTCAATTAATCCACAGTCAAATAATGAACAAACAATTTGTAAAACCAACAAGCAACACACCGTTCAATCCACAGACTGGAAAATAGGACTCTTAGACATTCTAAACAATTCCTCTAAGCAATGTAATTCATACAAACACTTAGATAAGAGTACAAAAATATACAACATTCACAGGAATCGTAAGTCATCACCTACCTCGAAATAATCCAAGCTCTACTCAACTCGAGCTTTCCCGTGTTCTGGATTCTTTTCTCGTTCTTGGTCTAAAACAACATACAAGTACTTGAATTAACAAACAAGGCCTGCATATTACCCGAATTACACAAAATCCTAAATCCCAGACCAACCATGATCATTCTACCCTTTTTCCCGGGTTTCCCGCCATTAATTCCCTTAGTTCTATCATTTTCACGGATAAAAATAAAGAATTTAACAACATGCGATCAATAAACCTTGTTTTTAACAATATCCAAGAACTTTCATGCCTAGAATCCCCCTTCTTCCCCGGATTCTACCATCCCTATGTTATTCGAACCTTTCCCCAAGTTCCCTCCTAGCAATTCTCTGCTATAGTGGTCATTGTTCTAGCAGTGTGTCACCCGCTATAGCGGCTGACATGAGACAGAATCTCGAGAATCCTCCCAATTTTGCCTATTTTACAACACACTTTCAAACCTTAATGTTCTAGACCAACCCATTCACATCAAGTTCAATATCAGGAGTTCTACTCACCCGAATTCATTTTTGAAATGTTTTACAGACTTCTTAACAACATAGCTAATAGAAAAACTATCTCAACATCAGGCATTTTACCCAATCCTTTTCTAATTTTTCCTAGACCTTACCTCGCTCAGAATTCGTGCGAGACTAGCCTAGCCCAAAATTTTGAACTCCCAAACTCGAAAGTTTTCTAAACCATTTCTTCGCACGAATAGCTAACCCATAACGACGAAAGGATCATTTCAGAGGTGTTACATTATCTGTTATATGTTGATTTCAATGCCTAATTTATGTGATCTAATCTCAGTTGACCGATGATACCTATCAATACATATGGTTGTACTGATGCTACTCTTGCTATACCTTTTTAGTGTAGATGTGTGGCAGGTTGATTGAAGTTTCATTGCATGGATGAAAATGTCTCTTCCATCAGCTTCCTGGTCTTCTACTCCTCGAAAATAAAAAAGTTGTGTCTTTTAATTGTCATGTCCTTCTTAGTAACTCATGTACAGGTCTAGAACAGATTTTGAAAAATGATTATATTTTTCAGTCTTGAAACGACAAGTGTGTATTTTAAGTTTTGATAAATTATGTATGAAAATTTCAATTATTGTTATTATTAATATTATTATTATTGTTGTTGTTGTTGTTGTTGTTGTTGTTATTATTATTATTATTATTATTATCATTTGAAATCATTTTAAAAGACTTTCACATGCTTATGGTTGGGTGGTATAGGGTTCTCCTATCTAAATAGATTAGATTAGGTACTCGTACGATCCTATCATAATTGGGATCGTGACACCGCCAGAGTTCAAACTTGGTTCAAAAAGTCGAATTATCCCTTCAGACACAAGGCAAGACCAAGGCAAGACGTGGCACCCCTACAATACAAGGTAGATTCGTCCCTGAGTAGAAGTTACAAGAATTGCCAAAAGAAAGTAATGGGTACAACTTGCCACTAACGTAAATAGAGTAATACAATAATAAAATATTGTAATGAGGAGACACTTAATATATTATACAAAAATAATATTAAAATGCTCACATTTATGTTCACATAACTCAATAATCCCTCACTCATTTTAATATTAAGATAAGAGAGTCTATCAGCTGAAGGAAGACTACTATGCATAATGAAGGCATGCTCTGCACTAAACCTTCATATAGTAAAATAATAATTTTTTTGCCAGAGTCTTATAGTGGTTTCAGAATTGAACTATGACTTCTTAAAGGAAATAAAATATTACTGCTTATACAAAATATTCAAGGTGTTGACATGAGCTTTATACCCAGCACATTACGATCTTGTGTTATTTCAATTTTCTTGAGTGTTTTTGAGAATAAGCCTTATTCTCATAAGAAGTGGCCTACTTTCATACTCATATTAGGTGAAATCTATCGAGAGTATTCGTGTAAGTTTAACACTTCACTAATATGAGCTACAGATTTTTATTAAAAGTTTATCAAACTCATCATCTACAAATTATTATAGAAAAAAAAATGCACTCACATCATAGGGAGAGAAAAAATAATAGTATTTTCAACAAGTCATCATATGATTCATTTTTTTCATTGAACCTAGTTATAAGATATCTAGTCCTCGGATTGGGTTTTCTCATATATGACTCATGAATTTATAGGCATCAATTCTATCCCTCTCGATGTACTCCAGACTTTTTCTCTTGCTAAGGCCTTAGTCAGTGAATTTGCAAGATTATCACAAGATTTGACATAATTAACATTAATGATATCACTTGTCAACTATGATCTCACATTAATGTGTTTTCTCCTTATGAGTCTGAATTTGCCATTGTAATAACAGTTTTGAATTCTACTAATTAAAACGATGTTATCACAATAATTTAAAATAGGAGGAATTGACTTTTCAAAATAAGATATTTGAAATAATAAATCTCTCAAAACAATTCGCTTCCTCACTAGCTGAAGCTAAAGCAATTAGTTCAGCCTCCATGAGAGAGTTAGCACTAATAGTTTACTTTTTTGATTTTCAATAAATATCACCTCCCAAAGTAAAAATATAACCAGTAGTAAAACAAGAATCACCTGAAAAAGTGTTTCAATCTGCATCAGAAAAACCTTCAAGTACATCATGGTATCTTTTATAGAAAAAATCACAAGTTTTTCTCACAATTAAATATCTCATAACTCTCATTATGGCATGTCAATTTTCATTACCTGGCTTGCTTTTAAACCTGCTAAGTACTCCTTCTGCATATATAATATCAGGCCTAGTACAAATCAGCCACATATCTCAAACTTTCAATTAAACTAGCATATTTTTTTTGATTTATCACATTATTTTCACTTGGAATAGAAAATAAGTGATCAGTTGAATCAAAAGGAGTTCAACATGCTTGCAATCAAGAAAATTATATTTTTATAAAAAAATTCTCAACATAATATAACTGGTCAAGAAATTTGGATGACCTGTTCTAGTAATTTTTATTTCTAGAATAAAATTTATGTCACCAAGATCTTTCATATCAAAATGACTTCTAAGAATATTTTTTGTTTCTCCAATAACATTTATGTTCGGGCCAAATATCAATAAATCATCAACATAGATACAAACATTAATAGTGAATTATTCTAAGACTTATGGTATATGCACAAATATCATACTCATTTGTTCTAAAATTATTATCAATCATGCAGGAATCAATTTTCTCATGACATTGCTTAGGTGTCTATTTCAAGCCATATAAGTATATAGTAAGTCACACTTTACTTTTTTGACCCGCTTCTGTAAAACACTCGAATTGTTGAAGAGGAATCGTGATTTGAAAATGGTAGAGGGAAGAATGCGCTAAGTTGGGGTTGAGAGAGATAACAAAGAAGGGATATAATGGACATCATAACTAATAGATGAAATGCCTAGAAATACACTAATTGATAAATACACGTTAAAATTTAAAAAATAGCCATCAAATGAATAGTATAGCTGTGATTTATAATTATTTTTTGTCACGATCCGATTTCTAAGGTCATGATGGCACCTACAACCCCCCAGTAGGTGAACCAATCCCTGTAGCCCAGAATGGTTAGTAATGGGCTACTACCTAATCAATACGCACAAAAAGCAGAAACAAGCAGAAGTAGAATAAAATGATAGACAAAGAGGAAGCAAAAACCTGAATATATACATTGAAACTACACCAACCCCAAGACTTGGTATCGATAGTACAAAAGCTTCTAATAGAGTACAAGTGCTAGAAGTAACAAAAGATAAGTACAACTGTCCCCAAATATACAAAGAGTATCAGTACAAAAGATGAGATGTGGTTAAGCTCTGACCATCAGGCGCTCACCCTAGTCTCGAATATCCTAAAATCTGCACGAGTCTCCAATGCGATCAACGGTGAAAGCTCAACTAATAGCTGTACCAAAAAGATGCAGAAGTGTAGTATGAGAACCAAGACAACGGGTACTCAGTAGGCATCATCGGCCGACTGAGCGCATATAAGATATAAAAGCAGTAACAAGCAAAATACAAGAAAGCAGTCACGAAAGCAAGGGAGAAGCACAAGGAACTAGCACAAGAAAAAATCAACCAAGAGTTATAAGTATACATGCTAGCACAAACATATATATATCACAGAAACACAGGTGTAAGGAAGAAGAACTCACTTGGAATCCTTGAGACAATAGTATATAAAAGGATAGAGAGTCAGGATCATGGCGGTATACCGGTAACCTCAAGCAAAGGGAAAAGAAGGAAAGCAGTCTAACATACTCAAGATGGAATCAACAAGCATAAGGAAATCATAACACCAATCCAACTTCAAGATAGCATAAACAAGAATCCACCTCACAAGTACAACCCTAGGATGGAATAACTTACCCATAATAACTGAGCAATACTACTCAAATCCTGATAAGAATGGAACCAGAAACTCATAATCTGCTCAGAAGTCCATACAAAAGTGCCTCAATAAGATAGGGCTCCCTAGCCCTCTCAATAATCAAAATCCCACAATCGGAGCCTCAACAAGCTAATAACCACTAAATAACCAAGAAGCAAGGACCATAACTAGCTCTATAAAGGTACAAGAGTAATCTACATTACCTACAGTCCCAACGGCCGCCCATATAACTGAGGAACGGAATCAAGTAAAAACAAACCCTCTGGTCGCCCATACAACTCGAGCGTACACTGAACACATAGCAAACAAGGGTAGAATCCAAGTGAAATATACATGATAATGATAATGATGGAATCGGTAATAGTGACTCTGTATGCACCTCCTCCTGGCACTTCGGCAGAAGGACCCATGGTGAGACGTGCCCACTATACCTCATCCTACGTTGTATACCCCTCTTCTGGCATGCTCTGCCTATAGCCAGGTCCTGGAACAGAGGGCCCATGGAGGTCCCTGACCACATTCAGTAACGAACGCGAAATCTTAGAGAATCAGAACCTTAAAGTACCTGCCCAGAGTTGAACCGTGTCTAAAACAGTAGTAGTAATCTCAAAAGACCCTCTCAAAGGGTGCCCGAAGTATACTCGGGTCTAAATCAGTGATAAAAGTCTCAATAACCCTCTCAAAGGGTGCCCAGAGCATATCCGGGTCTAAATCAGTAAGAAATCAGGTCTAGTGCTCTGCCTAGCAGAGCCTAGTATCAATAGGAAATCAAGTCTAGTGCTCTGCCTAGCAGAGCCTAGAATCAGTAGGAAATCAAGTGTAGTGCTCTGCCCAGCAGAGCCTAGAATCAGTAGGAAATCAGGTCTAGTGCTCTGCCCATCAGAGCCTAGTATCAGTAGGAAATAAATGTGAAATCTTCCAAAATCTCATGTCATCATTAGATTATACCAAAAATAGGCCCCCGGGGCCATGTACGTTTAGGAATAACTGTCTATAGTGGCTTGCAGCCAAAACCAAAGTAAAACATGCAGGGAAAACCTTTTTCATGGATGATATGCTCACACACAAGTAAATATTCTCCCAACGGCTCACAAACATTCCTACTAACCCTGCACAGGCTCCATAGCTACTCAACAGACATAACCAGCCTAAAAAGATATTTTTATGTCCAGAACTCGCGGACATTCTCAAATAACCCACCATCTATGTTTCAGATTCTATACAAGGTCGCACAGGACCATAAGGGTAATATACGATACTACATGAATACTACAAATAACGTATGAAACAAGCGGACAGAAAGTCGGACAAGGTCTGGGGTACCAACCTAATACAACCCACCCAAGGATGCTAATTAATACAGTTGTAGCCTATATACGCAAAGTCTATATAGGGAAAGCCATAACCTACCTGTCGTTCGATGAATAGCTGCGGGAACAGCGTTGTCCTGGCTCGAACTGCTCTGAGAAGCTCGAATTCATAAAACCACTACTAACACAATAATCTATACGTTAAAACCAGACTAACGATACCCATAATGCTATAAACATAATTGGGTCAAAATCCGAGTCACAAACGGGCCCATGGGCCCTGCAACTCAAAACTAAAAAACAAAAACACCAAAGTGTTCCGTACCTTCCCGGGAGCACATGCTCAAAATTTGAGCAGAAATGGACCATGGAAAGGGGTCAAAACAGCCCAAGAATCCATATTTAAAGAGGGGAACTAATGGAGGAAAACGGAAATTAAAGAGAGAATTACCCGCTTTTAGAAACCACAAAATGAGCAAGGATCGTCAAATAATACCCTCCAATCAGTTGGGATCAGTAATGGTGAAATATGGTATTTTTGGGAGCTCTTGGCAATGGAGGATCGGACTTTGTTATGTTTGAGAAATGGAGAAGAAAGCAAGAAAAGCCAACTTAAGCTAACTGCCTTGGCCTTAGCGAACGCGGCCAAGGCGTCGCCTTCACGAAGAGCAAAAAGGGTGGCTGGACAAATGGCCTTCGCGAAAGCGGCCAAGGCCCGCGAACGTGAAGAACAAAGTTAAGGCGGCTGGAAATGCCCTTCGCGAACGCGGCCAAGGCCCGTAAACGCGAAGAACAAAAGTGCTATGACAGCAACCAGCTGTTCAAGGGCAGATTTTCACACTTTGGGTCCCTGAGAACGCATCTGGGGTCCCACAAACACAAAGACCTGAGCTATTCGACTAGAAATAACATTCCTGATCTAATGGAATCGACGAAAAACTCATCGGTGGTCGATTTGAGGAGAAGTGGGCCCTACGCCCAAAATCAACTTTTAGCCAACTATTTCCAAAACGGAATCGAATGGTCGAAAACAAGTACGGAAGACTTGGGACCCGAACCAATGATCCCTCTAGCCTAAACTCGACATTCTAGAGCTAATAGCGCTGACGGAATTTTCATCCGAGGTCATCTTCTCCAAATATTGACCAAAGTCAACCAAACAAACCCAACTTGCCTGAAAACACAGAACGAGAGAGAATTCCAAGTTGAAAAGATCCCGAATCCCGACCAAAGATCCCACTAGATCAAGGTCCACGCTCCAAAGCTACAGAAACTGTCAGAATTTGATTCTGAGCACGTTCACCAAGGATGTTGACTGAAGTCAATGATTTCCAAAGTTAAAAGCTCTATAACCAGGAATGGACAAAAAGACCAACAAAATGGCCCGGACACCGAACTACCGGTCTCAACAAGTCATAAATAACTTGGGGCCACTGCAGGCAAGCTCTAACGGTACAAGAAGGGCGAACACGCGTAAATGACCGGAAGAGTCATTACATTTTTAATTATAACTATATTAATTAATACATAGCTTATATTTGTTATACTATGTAATTTCAGTTTTTCTTTTGAGATAATGCAATTCCATCTAAAAAGCTGACTCGATTGGTATTGCAATTCTTAAAAAAATTAATTTTAGTTAATTTTATGTCTTCAATTATAAAGATATCTTATTTTTAGATTTATATGATCTAAAAGTAACACATAAAAATTTTTGCACAATAATATTTTTTCCATTCAAACATAAAGGGTTATGGTCACCTTTTTCTTTTGAGATAATCCAATCTCAACTAAAAAGCTGACTCGATTGATATTGTAATTCTTAAAAAGATTAATTTTAGTTAATTTTATGTCTTCAATTATATATATTTTTTATTGAGATTAACTTGTGTCCACGTGGAACACTTTTTTACAATGTCACTCAACTTTAACGATAACGGAGGTTAAACTTCATTTTAATCTATTTTTAATCTTTTTAAAAATACTAATTTATTATATTTTTATCTTTCTACGCTCCATAATCGTCGGTCTTGGGTTCCTTCTATCCGTCTGCTCTCCCCTAAGCTGAGCGAGCTATCTAGGTTTTCATGATCTCTTTTTATTCATGTGAAAATATGTAGTGAAGATTATTACCCATTCAATAGAACTCGCAATCGCATGATGAAAGGTTATTGCCTTTGATTTTTTTAGGAGATTATTTTAAATTTGCAGCGGAGTTTTATAATATTGCAGCAGAGGGAATTATCCCCTGTTTGAACCCAGGCGATTTGTTATCTAATATTCTCAAGTTATGCATGTCGTGGGTTTGTATCGTTTTGTCCAGCACCCAGGTAATTAATTCAGTATACTATTTGTATGTTCAACTTGACGTTGTTATCTCCTATCTATGCTCTCATCCTCTTAGCAACTTCTTGGTATGTTCGATTTCAGATTTTTTATTTACTCGATATAATCATATTTCATTAAATGTATATGTTGGTTTGCGGATATATGGCTTTGAGGATTATGAAAACAGACTTTAAGCATCCCGTCTATTCCTTAATGTTAGCTTAGACACTAGGCAATAGAACGTAGTTAGTTCCTAATTTTCATAGTTTTTACAGTGCTTCTCCGAGAAACTTTTTCTTTAGAATTTAGCTCGAACAGATACTTAACTTTAAGAAAAGATTACCTCTTCTGTAATTAATTAACGAGAAAATCTCAGAAAGAATTCTAGAGCAACCTTTATGCTGCTGAACGAGTGATATTGCACGAGGCCGTTAGATTTTGTTGGAAACCTAGTTGCTTACCCTTATCATGGTTCTAGGAGCATCCTTCACTTTGAGAATGACTTGGTTTTCAATTTGTATTTGTTCCAATGATTCATTTTAGAGATTAGAAATGAATTTTTAACGTGCCTTCAGCAAATAAATTATCTCGTGATCCAACTAGAATTATTGTTATGCAATAAAATACAATCTACTGAGACTAATTTTTGCTATATCAAGAATCTTATTGATATGGTCTATTTACTGACGGTTAACTTTAGTTCGGGCTCTCAGATTGACGATTTTGAAAGTACTTTAACATCTATTGGACATCTCCTTTCTCAAGATTCTTTTGCCTTTTAGTACTCAAATAATTTTGAATGTCTCTTTCAGTTAAGTTGAGATTCTCTACACCCTCTGCCTGAGTAATTAATACCGGTGCAATTTTACTAGAACGAACACCTGAATTATCTAATAGATCAATAAAATTCTTCTGAGCCTCTGACTTTTTCCTTTTTGATCGCAAAGTTTTTTGGCTATGTGGAGAAGCAAGTTCATGATTATGGTTTGAGACGACAAATAAATCATCACTTTTCATCTTCCTCTAGTTTCATCTTGTTGCATATTATTCTCGAGAATTTTTTTTAGCGAAATTCTTCCTTTGAACAAACAAATTCTTAACCTATTACTGATTAACTTTTTTTGATCTACAGTTTTGATTTTTACACACACAAAAATCAGTATGATGAGCATAATCAAGATAAAACTTAAATGCAATATCAAGTGATTGAAACTCCATACCAATGTATGACACTCTCGACTCTTCATCACCATACTGGAAAATAAATCATACAATTGCATTCGTGTTACTTTCTATTTTCTTCCCTGAAGCTCCAACGCCTTCTGGATTTTTCTCAAGTAAGTTATAGAATTCTGATTTGTCCCACAACATACAATTAATGGATGTTATATTAACAAAATAAATTTAGCCTAAAAATTATATTATTCAAGAGGAGAAATTCTTTTAAAATAATTTATCTAAGTTCGAGTATTGTTTAAACTGTAGTATATCAAGTATAATGAAGAATGATAAACTATACCTTTGTAAGTTGAATCATGTTCCCTGTACTCATTTTTTTAAATTTGAAATACAAAAAATAATGAAAAAATAGTTACCATGAATTCTGTTTATAATTTTAAATTGCTTCAATAGTGGATGCTGATAATTTGTTTCAGTGGTATTGATGAAACAATGATGAGAACCCTAAAGTAACGATGATGAAACAAGAATGGTGAAATACTCCTATTTTCGATAAGTCAACATAGAATTCTAAATTAACTCAGTAAAATAAATTTAGAGTTCTAATTGTCTTATGCCTTATACTACTATATTTAATATTTATATTTTATAAAATAAACATGAAAATAATTGAAAAACTTACCTCCTGTTACTGTTAAAGTTGAATGACAGTGTAAAAATGTGTTCCACTGGCGGTGAACACAAGTTAATCTGTTTCTTATTTTTTGATTTATATGATCTAAAAGTAACACAAAAAAATTTTGCACAGTCATTTTTTTCATTCAAACATAAAGGGTTATGTTCACTTTTTTCTTTTGAGATAATTCAATTCCAGCTAAAAAGCTGACTCGATTGGCATTGTAATTCATAAAAAGATTAATATTAGTTAATTTTATGTCTTCAATTATATAGATTTCTTATTTTTATATTTATATGATCTAAAAGTAATACAAAAGTTCTTTGCACAATCATTGTTTTCCATTCAAACATAAATGGTTATGTTTACCTTTTTCTTTTGAGATAATTCAATTTCAACTAAAAAGATGACTCAATTGGTATTGTAATTCTTAAAAAGATCAATTTAGTTACTTTTTTTGTCTTCAATTATAAAGATTTCTTATTTTTAGATTTATATGATCCAAAAGTAACACAAAAAATCATTGCACAATTTTTTTTTTCATTCAAACATAAATGGTTATGTTCACCTTTTTCTTCCCTAAAAAATTATTTTTAATTGCACATGTATATGACAATCTAATTTTAGCAGTCTAACATAAACAAGTGTACTTATCAATGTCTCAAAAATATATTGATAATTATATCATGCAGACAATCACATAGATACATCTCCATTGGGTTAACAAAACCCACTAGTTGGTGTTTTATCGCATTTTCATTTTCCTTTTAAAAAGAAAAAACAACTTCATTTTTTAAACGATTCTGACCTGTATTAAATTTGAAAACTTAAAAATTCTCAAACTTAATTGAAACAAAGTCGCCACTTAATTTTTAGGAAAAATCAAGAAAACCTTTGAAAATATTCGAAAGATTTAAAACAAATAAAAAATCTTTAAATTTAAGAAATCTGGATAAAAATTTCATATTAACATTTCGAGAAGGGTTTTAAGGCACTCAAAATGTCCGCAAACTTGCGGTTATCCGACTATTTTTTCTAACTTATTATTTGACTAACTTTGAAAATCACGAAAAATTATTTGACAAGACAAGAAGAGAGTCATTTTTTTATGAAAAGAAACATTTGTTGTTGCAAAATGGTAAGCAAATTTAAACGAGATTTTGTAAGTAGAAACTAATGATAATATCTCCGAAGATTGAACAAGGTTCCAAATTTTTTGATTGAAACAAATAAATCCACCCATAAAAAATATGGTATTCCGAAGGAAATTTAACTAAATTAATAAAAATGGGTTAGTGTTTTATAAAAATCCCAATTGTATACAAAGTATACTAGACTAAGGAAAAAAAAAGTTGGGTTTAGGCACTTAGGCCCAAACCCCTACAAACGTCCATGTTGGACTACCAATCTCTCGGGTTAAGCCCGTTTAATCATTTCCACTCCTTTGGCCTTCCCTGTATATTAACTTTTCGTTCTTTCGTGTGTGGCACTTAGGCCACACTTACTTTTTCTTTGAATTTTAACCTCTTTGGGCCTTGAGATAGGCAGACTCGAGATGCAGCGGGCTTTAATTAGCCCATCGAGATAATGCAAGCAAAGTGGAATCCAAAATGGACTCGGAGGTGATGTCACATGCAACAAATACAAGAAAGAGAGATTAGAATCAAGTTGTGGTTTGAGAAAAGAAATTACAGATCATGATTTCAAACAATAGTGCAAGATCATAAATTTTTTTAGTTAAAGTGGGTGGAAATTATCGATGATGATGCAACAGATTAGGATACAAATCATTTCAACACAAATGCATATGGTAATTTGCAAATCAAAGTTCACGCTAGCGGAATGATAGTCTTAAATATTTTCCATATGAAGGTAAAAGCTAAGTTAGCATTTTTTTAAGGATAATACACATAGATAGCTTTGACACTACATTATTGACTTAGTCATTCATAGCGTAAGACTGGGAGATAAACAATTTTAAGATGTTATAGACTCCAAAAATTATTTTGTAATTAGAGCAGGAAGTTAATACGAACATATGAATGTGTCGCACTTCATCTTTTAGGCTCATTGATCATAATTAAAATAGATGAATTAAATCAAATTAATTTTTTGAGCTTCTTTAGTCGAAACAAAAATAAAATAATCATTCTTTAAAGCACCACTAATCTCGTTTAGAGATTAGAAACTATTTATTCAATTCATTTTCAATTTATTTCGAGAAAATGGAGCATTGTTAATTCAAACACAATTTTTACTCGAAAATAATTTTCAAACGTGATTTCTTTAAGTAAAATATATAATTCCATATAATTAAATATAGAATATATATATATTTCTACTTAAAATGATAAAATTAGCATGAAAATTGGATTTGAAAATAATTAAATTTTATAAGAATAATTATTTCAAAATTGTTTTAGCAATTGAAAAAGCTCAAAATTAAATTGCAATGTGGAGGGCAAAAATTGGGCGTCAACAACTGCCCCTCCCTTTGGGTAGGGTGTATGCAAGGAACCCTGGGCAAAGGGAATTGACGTTCTCAATTTTGTCCGACCACAAATTCATCTCTAGGAAACGGTTGGTTCTAGCATGAATTTCAAGGAAGTATGGCCGAACTCCGGTGTTGAGTTTCCTACAAATCTCAGGTTACATGAGAATTCAGGCCACTTATAGTTCAAGACGCTTGATTTTACACACGATTTTTAAAGAATTCAAAAGCTATCCTGATCTCAGATTAAGAAGAGACCGGAAAGCTAGGGAGTGAGAGGATTGGGGGGTTTGGAATGCAATCTAGTCTTTAAAATAGAGCCCGCCTACATATCCCGAGACTTAGGGAATCAGGCTGTTTGTAGTTGGACTTAATTGGTAGAAAAGGTAATCTTTATGTTAAGATAACATTTGGCTCAAGATGGGTGACAAGTAATTGAGTTATGGAAAGAGGTTTGCAACCTCTTAACCATGAATGTGGTGAACTTCACATCCAAAGGTAAGATTTTACCTGGACATAATTTTCAAAGCTCGAGGGGTTGTCACCCGGATAAGAAGAAAAGGAATATTGCTTTCAGTGTGAGTTTAGAAAATACTCTGGATGCGAAATTAAGACCTTACGATAGGAAATACCCACATGCCTTCTGATAGAGGTATGGTTTGATGGCGGTGGAAGTAGTCCCTCAGCTTGCGTCCAAAGAGTTTGATATTCCTCCTTGGACTATGTCCCAGTTCGCTGCTAAGAAAAGTTCCACGTTATGCTGTATCCTTTTTGGAGTAGTCCGCACCTATGGTTCTGTTTTGAGAATTTTCATCCTCTCGGATGCTCTCAGAAATATCTCAAAACAAGATGGTTAGTGGTAACATTGTAATGACCCTTCCGGTCATTTACGCATTTTTGCTTTTTTTGTATTGTTAGAGCTTGCCTGTAGCGGTCCAAGTCATTTATGGCTTGCTGGGACCGGTGGTTCGGTGCCATAGCCGTTCGGTTGGTCTTTATGGTCGATTCCCTGTTTTTGAGCTGAGTCTTAAGAGTTGAGTTATCAAAATCGTGTGATAGTGATTTGCGATTTTATGACCTTAACCTTCGTCCCATATCCAAGGCTTGCGAGCCTGAATTTGAGAATTTTATTAACATCGTGTGTATTTAGAAATATTTGATTTGAAAGCTGAATTTGGTAAAAAATTTTGTTTCTCTACAAATATTTTAAATATTTATGAAAAATACTTTTGTTATGATATATTTGGGTATGCATTTATTCTATAAGAGTTTTATAAATTATTAATATTTTAACGGAGATAGTAGACTTAGTTATGTTAAAAATTATTATTATAATATAGTAGGTTTTATTTGAAATAATTTTCTATTTATTATGATATATTTAAAATATTATATATATTTTACCACGAACCTATGCAATACTCAAGTATATATGTAATGAGATAAAAAGTGACCTTGTAGCACCACTCCACTCCACGTGGAAGTGAGGTGGAATGCCCAACAATTGTATTGGCGTAATATCATTACATGATTTACTTATCATCAATATAATAATGTATGGTTGGCTAATTCTTGATCTTGATGGCTGTATATGTTAAATGGAGAATATTCTTTAATTGAGTTTTGTTCCTCACAAAAAAATAGTTTAAAAATCAAGCAACATAGCTTGTGGTGACGATTTTTACTACCTGTTCAATAACACCTCTTTCCCTTAAAATATATTGATTCTCTTCCTGATATATGTTAAGCTCGTCACTCCTCCTTTCTACACTTAATGCTATTTATGTAAGCGTATGAGATTAAGTTTGGCTCTTTAAGTTGCATTTTGGGAGTTCTTGAACAACACGGAGATAACGCTTGATGGAAGACAAGGCCTACTAAATCTTTGTGTAAAGTCAGTTCGGCTCCTTATCATATATACGAGATCGATTATCTTCGTCAAGTTATTCAAGCTCGAGTTAGAGTTTGATTTCATTTTGGAGCTTCTCGGAGTGGTTTGAGCTTGGACATCATCATCCTAGCAGCCTGTCATCGGACGGCAGGTAGGTTACGGTCTAAACTCCCTAGACTCAGCATATATCAGATAAAATTGTACTAGTTGGCATCCTTGGGTTGGATTTTTAGGTTGGTACCACAGACCTTGACCGCTTTATTCACGTCCACCTACTTTTGTTCCTCCGATGCTTGTAGTACTTGCCGATATGTTTTATTTACCCTTGTGGTCCTATGAGGCCTTGTTAACTCTGGAACATAGAAGGTGGGTTATTGGGAATGCCCGCAAGTCCCGGACATAGAAATATCCTTCTAGGTTGGTTATGCTTTCGGAGTAGTTGAGGGCCTGTACAGGGCCGATAGGTTGATTGTGAGTTGCTGGGTGGCTATTTGTGTTGATCATTCATTTTCATGCATATAAAGAGGATTTATCCATGTTTTACTACGGTTTTGGCCCCGGGGGCTCCTTTTTGATGGAAATGAATTGGGAAATGGTTTGATTTAACTGGTGGATCTTCTTGGGGTAAAGAAAGTTAAATTTTGATTTCTATCACCAGTTTTACTATTAATGTTAGACTCGACAGGGCCAGGGTGCTAGTTGAGTTTTCTTACTACTTGAGATGATTTTAGCCTCGGTCGGACCGAGCATCTGAGATTATTTTCTACTGTTTAGACCCGATTACGCCCGGGCACCCTTGGAGGAGTTTTTGAGATATTTTCTACTACTTTAGTCTTGGACAGGGTCTGGGCAGGCATATTCGAGATTGGGTCTCTATCTTGAGTCAAACTTATTTCCAGATAGCAGATTTCGATACTGAAGTTTTAGTATGGGGTCCGGGACCTCCATGGACCTTTCCGCTCCAGGCCTGGGGCTTCGGGCTGCGTGTGCCGAAGAGGGGGTATACAGTGGAGTAGAGATATACGAGCAGTGTCCTTCTATGGAACCTACCTGCTGGGCCCGATCGGCACCGGAGGGGGTACATACAGAGATACCATTTCACCTGAGATCTTCATGCATCATATCATTCATTATTTGAGGCTCCACCCTTATTTGCTGTTTGTTGATTGTACGCTCCGGTAGTATGGGATGCCAGAGGGTTTTTTTTCACTTGTTTGTGTTCCTCGGTTATATGGGCGGCCGGGGGACTATAAGTAGACTCTTGTTATTTATTTACGGAATTGTTCCTTTCTACGGCTAGGTTGTTGGTTTCTGGATTGAGATTGATATGATTAGTTTGATCTTTGATTTATGTTTTCCCGAGCATGTCTATCTTTACTCTTCGCTCCCTTTTTCTTATACTTGAGGTTACCAGTATACGGTCCATCTCTAGAACTTATTATGTATATACTGTTGTTGCAAGGATCCCAGGTGCGTCTTTTCTTACCATCAGCTGTTCCTGTGGGTATATATTCTACTTGCTAGCCTTGTATGTTGTCTTCCCTCTAGACTAGCTCCTGTGTACCTTTTTCGTTGATTTATGTGACTACTTGCTTCTATTCTGTTTGTTACTATGCTTTTATCTTATATGTTCCCAGTCGGCCTATGATACCTACTGGGTACCCGTTGCTTAGCAATTGATGCTCATACTACACTTCTGCATTTTTCTGGTGTAGATATTAGTTGAGCTTTCGCTATTGACCGCGTTGGAGACTCGTGGAGTTTTTGGATCTTTGAGACTAGGGTGAGCGCCTGGCGACCGGGGCTTGACCACATCTCATATTTTGTACTGTTACTCTTGTATATTCGGAGACAGTTGTACTTATCTTTTGTTACTTCTAGCACTTGTATTCTATTAAAAGATTCTATACTATTGATACCAAGTCTTGGGGTTGGTGTAGTTCCTTTTCGTATATATTTAGTTTATTGCTTACGATTTGTTCTATCTTTATATTCTTCTTCTGCTTATTCCTTCTTATTGTGCTTATTGGCCAGGTGGTAGCCCATTACTAACTGTTCCAGGCTACGGAAATTGGTTCGCCTACTGAGGGTCGTAGGTGCCATCATAACCTGAGAAATTGAGTCGTGACAGTTAGTATCAGAGCTCTAGGTTCACCGGTATTGTGGTACAGAGGCAAGTGTCTAGAGTCTCGTGGATCAGTTTGATGACGTTCGTATCCTATCTGCGGGAGGCTACATGGCATTGTTAGGAAAAGTTTCACCTTCTAGGCTCCTTACCGTGCGTTCCTGGCTCTATTGACTTCTAAACTTTGATTGTTTCATTCCTTCATAGATTCCTAAGATGAGTTCGACAGCGGGCGATGTCGAGGCCTGTATGCCTATTATTTCAGTGCTTTCGTCAGTGCCAGAACTTTAGAGTGAGAGTTTACTACATCGGATAGAGGGTGTGGGACCAGCCCTGCCTCCGATTAGATTCATGGATACCCCTGTTCTTTAGTACACCGTGGCTAGGACTCTGTGTCCTCCGGTAGGTATTTCAGTACCCGGTTCTATGAGCGGTGCTTCAGTTAGGATTGAGCTTCCAATTCTTCAGCATGCTTCTACGTCAGTATTGGAGTATGAGGCGAGATTTCATGAGATGGTTAGGCGTACTCTAGGGCTGTACCTTCAGAGTTTGATAGGGTTCAGAGCTTTGTTGAGGGTGTGATTTCACTGCTCCATTTGGAGATCGAGCACTTAGTTATAGTTGGGACTACCTTTCTTCAGGTGGTCGACCATGCTTGGGCTATCGATGGTTATGTCGTAAGGCTTATGGAGGTAGTGCTAAGAAACATCATCGCTAGGACAGTTCTCGAGGTTCTCAAACTCGAGGTAAGGGATCCTCCACCAGATATAGGTTCCATTGCTTCTTATCTACCAGGCCAGTTTTGGTTTCTCTATAGTTTCCAGAGGGTGGTTGTACAGGACATGTTGATCTTAGTGGACATGGTACGGGTCAAATTCTTTGAAGTTTGCTTTCGAGTTGTGTAGGCCGTGGTGGCTGGTCAAGTTCAGTGAGATCTCCTCGCCCGTATGTATCCATTGGGATTTTCTTTCAGTGCGGTGAATGTGGGCTCTCTGTTAGGGATTGCCCCACGATTTTATATCCCGGTCAGCCTGGTTGTTATGATTGTAGGGAGAGTGGTCACCTTTATTGATCTTGTTCCCGGCGAGGGACAGTTGAGCCTTCAGCTTCGACTACTCAGTCTAGAGTTAGATCCCATCAGTTTGATGCCCCTCTTGGTGGGCCAGTAGTAGAGGTTCCTGACATTATTGCTCCAGATTAGGCTTTTGTTACCTCGGCTAGCGATAGTACCACTCGTGTTGCAATTCTATCCCTTCTACCATTTAATTGGTTATATGCCTACCTGTTATATGCTTAGTTGTGTGACTACTTGAGCTGTAGTGTTTATGCATTGTTTTCTTGGTAGTTGATTCTTTAGTAGCGGATGGGGGTAAGTTATCCTTGATAGGTGTTTACCCGGAGCTGTAGCTCGTGGGTCGTTCTTGTTTGCCTTGTCTGGTTGGTTTTGTTTCCGGCTCCCTTGTGGTTCTAGACTTGTGTTGAACCTTCCTTGTTGAACGATAAACATGAGAACTCATGCCTACGAAGCAATAAGGAGTATCTAGTAAAAGGGGGAGGGGGGAGGTCCTAAGCCTCATCATCGCTCAGGAAGGGAAACTCATGCCTATCCTCAGGCTCGAGTGTGAGAAGCTCTTGACCCGGGGCAACACATGAGAACATGACATTGATGGTCTTCCACATCCAGGAAAACATGCAATCCCGGGAGCGTCTCTTTTTCTTCTCTTCCTCTAACTCCCTACGAAGTGCTTCAAGTTCCTGAGCAGATGGGTGTGGGGCTGCACCTCCGGCATTAGGATCCTCCATAAACCTCCGGACAGCTGCCAAATTCTCCTACAGATGGGATCTAGAGATCAGGGACTGGGACTGGGAAGGAGCAGGGGTATCATCATTGTCATCGGCCTCCTCAACCGGCTGACTGCTCCCGGCTTCATCCATCTTCCTCTTCTTCTTGGAGACCACCTTTACCCAGAAAGGGTCAAAGGGGTCGTCCATAGCCACCTCTAAGTCAGTATGGTCCTCGAGCACTCCAACTCGCCTGCATAACTCGGACACCAAACCCGGAAGATAGGGGCCCTTCCTGTGACCCTGGTAGAATTCCTTTCCACTCGAAAATGATTTGCTCCCCCATATTCATGATAATTCCTTGCATGGCACAAGAAATCACCAGAGCCCGAGCATAGGTCACATCGGTCTTGTTACCCGATGGGCGAATCCTTCGAGACACCAAGTTGAGCCACATCCTAGCCTCCGCAGAAAAGCAAGTATTGGTGACACCCTCTTGGCTGACCCAGTAGGCCTTATCCCTGCACGTCTCATCCACCAGGGTGTCCCTCAACCAAGTCATGTCCCAGAGCCGGAACTTAGCCTCGTAGGCCTCATTGGAGACGTGAGGCACTCCAAGCACCTCATTGATAGTCTGAGCATCCACTGGGACGTCCATTCCTCGGATACGGATGGTAGGGTTGGGCTCATCCCAACGAACTGTAGGGAGTATGGCATAGAACTCCCTTACCCAGCTTGTCTATGCGGGAGAAGGAGCTACTAGCAAAGACTCCCAGCTAAACTTTCTAATCTTGCGGTGGAAGGCGACTGCTTTTCCATCCACCCTGGTCATCTTGCAACCTCTCTCGTAACAAATGCCTAATCTTTGGTAATCCAGGAACCGCTCCCGACTAGCTTCATCAGGAAAATGGTCATAATCATACATGGTCAATTGTCCTCCTCCAGCCATTGGAAGTATAGCCTGTAGTGTAGCAAGGAAAAACAGAATTAGAACTCGATAAGGCATAAGGGATTTAGAAAAATAGGGAAAAAATATCTAAGTGTCAGCTTGGGAAGCTACTGGTTCGCGTCCTTCCGCTATAACGGACGATCGTCCGCCATAGCGGAACTGCCATAGCAGAAAAATATCTGCTATAGTTGAACCGCCATAGCGGAGCCTAACCGCTATAGCGGTATTCATCATTCTCAAAGCTTCAAGGGGTGCAACAATGGCGCCCCTTGGTCTAAAATTCTATTTTTGACACTCCAAGTTCAGATCTACCTACCCAAAGTCCCCCATTCCTGTTTTCTACAAAATTTTAGGCATTATAACCCCTATAAATCATCCAAATCACAACTCTTATTTAAGAACAACCTTTTACATACACCCCATTTTTGGCCCATTTTTGGCCAATACTAGGGTAATCCTTATTCCCAAAATGCCTTGCAGGCATTATAAACGTAAGGGAAACATCCATGCTTCGGGAATTCAACAAAATCCAACCAAAAGTTCTAAGTTAAAAAAACCACTTTAAATATACTACAAGTTCCTCATTTTCTACCATATTCATGAGCAATCGTGCAAGGAAGAAGGGAAACAAGTAGAAACGAGTCTTACCTGAAAATTTTGATGTCGAAAGCGGAGTGATCGGTAGAGAAAGTGGTATGCTTGAAGGGAATATGGGGAGAATGGGGGGTGAAGTCCATTTTCTCCCCTATTTCATTCTGCTATCAACCGCTATAACGGTCGGCAGTCCGCTATAGCAGAATCGCTGTAGCGGTATATTGTCCGCTATAGCGGGTGGGAAGGAATCAGTTTTTGGTAAAGAGAAGTTCTCCCGGATGTTTCAAATTTGTTTGCTCCAACATCATCTGAGACCCCAGATTTTCTTGGGTGCTCGGGAAGGTCACGTGTAACTTTCCTGAAGGAAATTTTCTCCAAGGGGGCGGGATGATCTAATTTCTTTCAAATTGATGCGACTAATCAATGAAAGGCTGGTAATTCGCGTAGGTCCATAAGTTACGCGGTTGATTGGTGCAGTAAAAGTCCCGGGCTAGCCTCCCTTATCTTGTTATTATTCTGGAATCATTCAGGGATGAATGATGGGTAAATTGGTATTTGTTGTAACGACCGGATCTATCGTTACTTTAAGAATTGCAAAGTCAAATTAATTGGGGAGATAATTTTAAGTACGTTTGTTTAAGTAGGGTGACATAGTGGAATTTATTTTTTTTAGAAATAATCTGGGCTGACGTCACTCTGCTATAGTGGTAATTATTCCGCTATAGCGGGATCTCCATATAGGAGGGGTAACCGTCATTACAGAACGACGGGAGGCAGTAGCCTCAAAATGGGATTTTATTAAAAAGCTTCTCCTCCTCAGTTAGAAAACATACAATGGTTTCTCCAAAAACTCTCCCATGCTACTCCAAGGCAAGGGAATCATGACGAGGAGGGGTCATGGCTGAGGGGACACAGAACAACGGATTCCACGACCATTGTTTAGCTAGGAATGCCTTCACAGAGCCAGAAACGTACGATTGCAGCTGCTTGGCATCCAGGTAGGCTAGGTTTTCATGAGTAGTTAGACCTGTTTACATTTTTCTATTCATCGTATAGCAGAATGGAGATTTCATGTTTCAGGCCTCCGGGCACGGAGTCTGGTGGATTGGGTATTAGTTATGAGTGAGCTAAGGATTGGTTGGATTGAACTGTGATTTGATTGTAGTCATTTGGGGATGGTTATGTTGTATTGGCATGCTAAAATGATAGGGCTCAGGGACTGGGATGTCGGGAAGGTTCGGGAACCGGGAATTTCAAGGACAACTAAAAGGGTGTGAAAGTGGGAAACTCCTAGGTGATGTATCGGGAATGCTGAAGGCATAAAAAGTAGTCGATGTTTGTTAAGGTCTAAGGGGTCGTAACTCGATTTGTTATTATTTATGTAAGTTCCAAAATCAATGGGGTTGTTAAATTATGCTAAAAAGGGGAAATCGTTCTTTATATGTAAATAAATGGTGAGTGTGTTTAGTCTTCGGACGGAGGTCGAGATTAAGTTATATACCTGGGAGAGAGGGTAGGTGATGACTTATGATTCCTGTGAATGTTGTATATTTTGTACTCTTATATAACTGTTTGTATGAATTGCATGGCTTACAGGAATTGTGTGGAATGTCTAAGGGTTCTGTTTTACAGTCTGTAAATTAAATGGTGTGTTGCTTATTGGTTTACAAGTTGTTTGTTCATTATTTTGACAGTGGATTGTTAACATTCGGTTGGCTCAGGTACCATGCCTGGTACGGGTATACTAACGGTTGGCTCGGGTACCACGCCTGGTATGAGTATAACAAATGGTTGGCTTGGGTACCATTCCTGGTATGAATTACTAATCGTTGGCTCGGGTACCACGCCTGGTACAGCTTTATTTTATTGCATCATTGCATTGATATTGTTGTATTGAATGGACTATTATTGGTTCTGTGAGTTGATCGGGCTGCTTTATTGAGTTGTGATATTTGTTGGTGGTCCTTGAGTGACCGAGAATGTTATTATATTTGTTGAGTTGGTCTTAGATATGTCGGGTTGTTTGTTTAACATTTAGGTGTTGTTTAGAAGGGATCACAGGGTCGGTCTGGGCTATACGACAAGGGTTGTTGTCGGTTATGTTGTTGAGTGTTGATCATAGTAATAAAGGTGGTTTACTAGTGGGTATTATCATGGGAGAGATTCTTGAGAAACCTTGGGGGGTCCGGATTGTCATAGAGGGCATTATGAGGGTGATGGGTCTGGACTGACAGTAATTGGGATGGTTTCCAGGATATGCAGTCCTGGGGATTTGTAGAGTAAACAGGGTGGTAGTCAGGGTCAGGACCTAGGGGTTAGACTAGTAGTGAGGCTTGGGAAGTCTAAGGTTGGTAAGACTTGGGAAGTCTAAGGTTGGTAAGACTTCGGAAGTCGAAGGTTAGTATGATTTAAGTAGTCTGAGGAGTGAGGGAGTTGGCAGCGTACGGAGTAGGAAGGGTGGGTTGGTATAGAATGAACGGGGAGGGGGTTGGAGGATGGAATTTGAATTACATTATTTGCAGTCATGTTTTTCCCTGTTTTATTATATGATGGTAGGAGTGGATTCGGGTCGACCGATGATGCCTACCAGTACGTGTGTTTGTATTGATTCTATTCTTGCTATACCTTTTGGGGTATAGTCTAGTTGCAGGATTGGTGATGTTTCATAGGTTCACGGCAACGAGGATCTCCAACAACTTCTGTCCTTCGATTCCATGACGGAAGTTGCGTCTTTACCTTCTTGTATAAATCTTGTAGTAGCTCTTGTATCTGCTTAGACTAGGTCCTAGGGAGGGTAATTTATATCTCAAAACTGTTTTCTATTTTCAAATGCATTAATAACAAGGTTTTTAATGATAAAAGGAAGGTTATTTTGCTACTTTCTATTTTCCGCATGTCACATGTTTGACGAGTGGTGAGGGTTCGTCTATCTAGGTGGTTAGAGTAGGGGCCAGCACGACCCGGTGGGTTGGGTCGTGACATCTTCTTCGTCCATTAGGATCTGGTGGTTTCCAGCAAAACAATCCACGAATGACTGCATCTCGTGCTTCGCGCAGTTATCAATAAGGATGTGGATATTGGGTAATAGAAAGTTATCCTTGGGACTAGCCTTATTTAGGTCTCAATAGTCAACACAAATTCTGATTTTTCCATCTTTCTTAGGAACTGGGACAATGTTGGCCAACCAGGTTGGATACTTTGTGACCTCTACCACTCCAGATTGTATTTATTTGGTAACCTCCTCCTTGATTCTCAGACTCAGATCAGGCTTGAACTTTCACATTTTCTGCTTGATCGGATCAAACTCTGGATTGATAGGCAACTTGTGAGAGACGATATCTGTGTTCTTCCCTGGCATGTTGTTGTAGGCCCAAGTAAATCTGTCAATGTACTCTCGGAGCAATCTTATGAGTTCACTCTTCTGTGCTTCTGTCAGATGGACATTGATTCTGGTTTCTTTGACCTCTTGGCCATCTCCTAGATTGACCATCTCGGTTTTTTCTAGGTTGGGACTTTCTCGGTTCTCAAAGTCTTTTAGTTCCTCTGTCTACTATTCAAGAAACATGGTTTCTTCATCATATCCTCAAAATCATTGTCTACTAGCTTAGTTTGTTCGTTAAGCTCTTGACATGACATGACAGTGGAAGGTTTTAACTTATTATTACCACCGAGTGGAGAGTCATGAGGGGAGTTGTGGCCCAGTTCTGCAACTTTTCGCCAGGCCTGGCATCCCTGATCATGGCTTCTTTGGGGATTTCTTTTGTTATGGCATCGCACTCTTAGAATAGCTCTCCTATTTTGTCCTCTAACCCGTCGCTTGGCAGACCAATACGCACCGAGAAGGACTGATACAAGTGAGGGAGTGGCTTAGGCAGTCCTGATTGCTTTTTTTGTTTGACTCTTGCCTCGTCCTCTCGGTCCATATACCCTAATCTATGCCTGATCATATGGTCGGGGATGCTCAAGGGTTGTGTCATACAGTTGGAACTCTTTCCCAATCCAAAACCTGGCTCGTATCCGCTCCTTAGCATCGTGGTCGCAAGCATTTTATAGATTGGCGGCATGGTAATTTGAGGAGTAAGATCCTCTCTAGTGGCATTGACAATCTCTATGGTGTAGAAATTGCTTCCTCTCGGGACTTCTTCGATCACAGGGACAGAACCATTAGGGTGGCTTAGGTGACTCTCTTCACCGTGGATCACCACCTCATGTTCTTCCCAAATGAACTTCACCATCTGATGCTAAGTTGACGGCATGGCTCTAGCTCCATGGATTCATTCTCTTCCTAAGAGCAAATTATAGCTGGTGGTGATGTCCATGACTTGGAATTATGTACGGAACTTGGTGGGTCCTATTTGGATGTACAGGTTAACTTCTCTGATAGTGTCCCTTTGGCCTCCGTCGAAGGTTCTCACGTTGACTCTACTCTGGTGAATCTTCCCCAAATCATACTCCAATTGGATGAGTATGGACAACGGGCAGATGTTCAGCCCCGATCTATCATCGATCAATACCCTATTCACAATCTTCTCTAGACTCTTGATAGTGATATGCGAAGCTTTGTTGTGCATCATGCCTTCAAAAGAAATTTGTCGTCACTAACGAAAATACGGTGGCACCCTAAGACTCGGCTTACCATCGCGGTCAGGTTTTCTGCACTCGTACCTGTTGGCACATAGGCTTCATTTAAGACTTTGAGCAATGCCTGCCTGTGGTATTGGGAACTCATGAGTAATTCCCAAATAGTGATTTGAGCGGGGGTCTTCTCCAGATGCTTCACAATTGAATACTCTTTCGATTGCATCCTTCTCCATAATTCTTCCGCTTCACCTTTGGTGATTGGCCTCTTTTGGTGGTCTTTCTTGTAAGTATTATTTGCCAGGTCATCGGGGATATAACATCTTCCCTACCTTGTCATACCATGGGCTGCGGCAACCTCGATTGTGAACTCCTTTTCTGCTGGTACTAGAGCAAAATCTTGCTGAGGTGCTGCTAACACAATAAATTGCGACTTCTCCATAATACTCAAGGCAGCCACCGACTTCTCAAACTCTTCCGGCATTCTAGGATCGACTGGCATTATGGACTTGCTCACGATCCAGTCTTCGTCTATTTCGATCATATTCACGGCGGCTCCCACGTGATTTGGGAGCGGGTTATTGTTAAAATTTGGTGGCGTTGTCTGAAGTGTGACCCCCTTCTGATCGATCAAGTCCTGAATCTTGTGCCTCAGATTAATGCAGTCTTCGGTATTGTGTCTGGTGCCTCTAAAATGGTAAGCACAATGTCGATCAGCTTTAAAGAAGCGAGAGTCGGTGTTGCTTGGTTTGGGTGGAATGGGCTGGATAAATCCAGCAGCCTTCAATCTCTCGTACAATTGAGTTCTGGTTTCAGCCAGCTGGGTAAAAGTTTGAGGAACTTTCTTTTCTAGATTAGGGCGAGGGAGATTGGTATTAGCGGGAGGCAGAACCTAGAGATTGTTTTGGTTCTCGGGAGCCTTTTGATACACTTGGAAGTTTTGAGGAGGAGCTTGGTTAGTGGGTTGCATATTTGGTTGTGGAGCTTGGTATATGAGATGCAAGTTTAGTTGTGGAGCTTTGTAAATAGGCTGAGTATAGAAGACTTGTTGAGGATTTTGTGGAGCCAAGGGAGGGGTTGTTGGAACAAGTGATTTTTTATGGTTGGCTCCGAAGGGTTTTTTCAGTTTTGTGCTAGGACTGGAGGATACTGAAGATACCTCATCCCTATTCTTCTTGGAAATCCTGCCAATCCCGAGGATGCCAAGGCCTTGGTAATCTTTCCACTACGAAGACCTTCTTTGACAATTTCACCAATCTTGACTAGGTCGGTGAATTTTGCTTTAACTGTTGATATCATTTTGTCGTAGAACTCTGACTCTTGAGAGCACATAAACACTGCGCTTATCTCCTCTTCGGTTATATGAGGCCAAACTCGCGCTGCCTCTTTCCTCCACTGATAGGCGTAATCTCGAAAGTCCTCATTTGATTTCTGCCTGATATGACCTAGAGAGTATTGATCCTGGACAACTTCCACATTATATGCAAAACTTTGAGCAAAGTCTCGGGCCGGATCACTCTATCTAGACCATTTCTTCAGTTCTTTTGCGGTGAACAACTCAAGAGCTTCCCCGCTCAAACTTCGGCTGAACAACCTCATCAATAGGGCGGCGTTCTTCCTGGCACCGACCATTTGGTCACAATAGCTTCTTAAATGGGCCTTAGGATTCCTAACACCATTGAAGGTCTCGAACTTAGGGATCTTGAATCTTTCTGGAAGGTCCATCTCCGGATGGATACAAAGATCATCATAGTCATATCCCTTCTCATAAGATGAGCCTCAGAACTCTCTAATCCTGGCTATTTTCTTTTACATTTATGCCATGTCATGATCATGCTTCTTCTTCGTGGCCCTCAACTCTTTCTCCTTCTCCTCATAGTGGTCAAGCTCGGGACTTTCAAGGAGGCGGTATATGGTTCTACCATAGCATGGAAGGTAGGAGGTGGCATATTCTGGACGGGTGGAGGCTGGACATGTGAAATGGCATTTGCGTATGTGGGGCTATAGTTGTGCTAGTTAGTGATATTGGGATGGTTATTTTGGGAGCTGTAGGTGCTTGGTGGCGTATTTTGGTAGTTTGGAGGGAGGTTTTGTGGATTGTAGTCATTTGGGTTGTTGTTTTGGTCAGTGTGCTGGATAAGAGGAGTGCAGATTTGGTATGAGGCTCCGACTTGGGGAGGTTGATTGGAGAGAGGTTCATTGGAAGGTCTAGGTACAGAGGTGGGAGGTATATTCCTTGGATGGTTTTCGGTTAACGAGGAATTGAGCGGAGGGACTTGGAGAGAGGTTTGGGAGTTGCCAGAGTTGGGGTATTAGCGGCAATAGCCAAGCTTGCCATATCTTTGGATTTTCTCACCTCTTCTTGCTTTTTCTCTAACTTCCTTGCCAGTTCGCCAATCATTTCATTTTGTTCAGCGATAACATTGTCTCTCACGGGCAAGGCATTCTCTTCCTCACTATCAGTCATATTGCCCTTAGAAAAGCAACGGTTAGAAGATGAGTCCAGGTGTGCCTTTGAGTGGGTGAAGTAGGGATGTTCGGCAAGTTTTATCAACACAAATCAGTTTCTGTTACCCTGGAAGTGAAAAACAACTCAAAGGACGATATGTTAGATTCCATTAGTGATAAACAATACAAGATATCCGACAGGAAATAAACACATAAGAATTGCTTTAAACACATAAAAGTTGCTTTTCGTCAAGGCAAATTGATCCACGGGTAATTTTGACTTAAAATCTTGAAGGACAGGATTTTGCCCGTCAATTTTGGATAAGTAGATTTTATATGGAAATGTATCAAAGAACCCAAGATATGATATATCTGGAATATATTCTGGAAAATATAAAAGAAATAATTAGATTAATTCCGCTACGCGATAATTATTACAAGAAAATAGGTACATGGTATGGACCCGACAGAAATTGGTATTTAAAGAATTTATATCCAGAATATAAACAACTAAGTATTACAACAACAGATAATGATAAATTAAATAAGTTAATAGATACCATATCTAAAATGGAATACAAATATATAAGATACTTAAAGAAATGGACCCGACAGAAATTGGTATACTTGTTGATCTTGTAGCATCTTTGTTTGTTGTACCTCCTGAACTTTCTGACACCCTTGTCAAAGTGGAAAAATGAAAATTTCTTAAATCTTAAAATGATCAAAATTAAATTACAACGTGGAGGACAAAAATTGAGCGTCAACCGTTGATAAGTAGATCTATAATCTTACAATACATGATAAATTAAGAAAAAGTAGACAATAAAGTCATAAGAGAAATATAAAATTAACAATACTTGAACTTAATTCTTTGGATCTTAGCCTATATATCAATTGTATCCTGCTTGCACTATGGAAATCTTTTATTAGTGTAGAAAGCTGTATCAAGAGACAACTTATCACACGAAAAAGAAAGGAGAAACGGACCAGGCATGTAAAGTTATACAAATTAAAGGCATAGTAGGGCCAAGTGAAGTAATAATTTATAGTATTCATTTTGGCTTTACGACTCAAAACCGATGTTTGGTTGTAATAAAGAAACACAGACACTACTCCCTCCGTCCAACAATACTTGTCAACTATTAACTCTACATACTTCTTAAGAAATTATAAATAGAAAGGTAATTTTACCATATCACCCTTTGAATATAATAAATATAATGTCTTGAAAAATATAATAGGAAAATGACTATAATTAATAATAAGGATAAATTAGTAACTAAGTGTAAAAATTATCTCGGACATTTATTTTTAATATAGTGGACAAGTAAAGATGGACGGAGGGACTATAAAATTTCTAGCTCTTAATTGGAAGAACCATAATTAGACTAGGCCAAAAGCTGTTTTCGGAAAATGGAAACCCCTCTAGGGGATTTAAATAGGACTCTGATGACTTCATTATTACAAATTCGGGAAGAGATTCCGTAGGAGTAGTAATAAGATATAAGTGAGGATATATGGGGAACATTTTTGAAACTACTAATATCAAAACTGAATTACATGCATTGCTAAAAGGTTTAAAGATTGCTCCAACAAATGATCTAACACCCCTGCAAGTTAATATGGATAGCAAAGAGATCATTTATATCCTTAAAAATGACCATCCAATTTATGCAACTATTTTGTCTGATCGCAGGGAATTGCTCCATCCAGCATAGTTTTCGTGAAGAAAATCAAGTTCCAGACATGTTAGCAAAAGAGAGGTCTAGGATGATGCAAGCTAACTCTTTTGTGCACTGGGTAGTTCTACCCTTGTTTGTCTCTAAAAAATTAGAAGCACACAAAGTAGGAATTCTTTTTGTTAGGCTAAAAAGGTCATCTACTTCTTCAAAATACTTGTAATAATTACTATGTTAACCCCCCTGCCCGAAAAATTACTAGCGATAGTGACACTCTGCTAACACATATATGAAGTTTTTATCAATAATAACCAAAAAAAAAATTATAGATGCTCGTGAAAAAATATAACATTAATTAACACAACAATTCTTATATAGCAAAGCCATGAAATTTAATTTCTCAAAACTACAAAACGTACAAAAAGTAACTAATGCAACAAATAGTCTAGGTCACTGAAAAAATAATCTAAGCGTGGAGAGCACCTTAATTAGTGCTTTGCCCATTTTTGACCTTGAATTAAAGGGCATTTAAAGCAGCTCCAAGTGCAAAAATTTCATAATCATCAACACTGAAAATACTACTACTATTGCACCCACAATAACCCTTGCAAGCACATGAGTCATCCCATGATCTTCTCAACCTATTATTTTTATTAACTTTTGTTGCTTCTTTTACTTTAACCTTCATTGCTATCTTCACTGCTGGAGGTTTCACATCTTCATTAATATTCTTTGAAGTAACCATTAATATTGCCCACTCCTCTATCTCCATTTCTGTTGACTCAAATACTCTTCTCCATGGAATTTCAACTCTCCCCAAGAGTTGTGAGCCACCAATATTTTTCCCAAGAAGTGAAAGATATTTTCTTGACCGGAGCTCGAAGACTACTGTTCCTTGCTTCATCATGTTAATGGAGTCTTGTGTTCCCATGCAATCCAATGAGAAAGATTCATCCCAAAACAAGTCTTCTTTTGATGATGAGATTTCTTTGCTATTTAGCTTAACTCTTTGGTTGTTTCCTGCAGGAAGATAGCATCTAATAAACAAGTTGCGTTTTCCTAAAGAGCTTATTTGTTCTATGTTTCTTGCTCTTATGATTTGTATTTCACAACTAATAGATGAAAAATCTTGACTAGTATATTTCTCCATGAGAAAAAAAAATAGGATTTTTAATTTATTTGATATTGGGGTTGTTTTGTTTTCTTGAGAGAGAGATGGTTTAGTTTGTTTTGGTGATGGGAAGCATTTAGTTAGTGGGGGGTATTTATAGTTTGAAAAATACTTATTTACTTTGGACATTGAAAGGAAAGTGGTGTAACTTTATGAAGAAGGTGCAACTAGGATTATCCTTATAAAATACAAGTTAAAAAGAAAACCACCCACCCAGTGACAATTAGTGCTAATCTCTGAAAGGATTTGATGGAGCTTAAGAGAATCCATTGAGGATCATATAAAAGATTGCCTTTGTAAAAAAAAAAATCATACAAAAGCTCTTCAATATCTTGAAAGATTCAAAGAAAAAAATATACTTGCAACGACTCTTGGGATAACTATTGAAGTAGAATGCATGTTGATGTGGCAACTAGGAGCTTAGTGGGTTGATTTGAATCTCCAACTGCTATAATTAAAATATGGCATTGTAATTCAACATATGACTTATATTCATTTTAAAATTCCTTTGCATCTTTAATTTGTGCTCTTTCTTTTTCTCATTACAAAGTCATTTGGTCAGTGGAAGAGTTTTATAAATCTTTTAAGTTTAAGGAAAAGAGATGGGATAAGATTGTCAGAAAGACAAACTCATGGTGGAGCATTCCACATGTGAATAATTAATGGGTTCAGACATCCATTTCCTCATGTCAAAATTCGGGGTATATATGGATACTTAAAAATGTTAGTTACAACTTTTTCTGATCACAACTTACATAACTACTTGAATCGTTTAGATTGGGGTCTAAGTAGTAGCTAGTATTATTATATCAATAAATATTTTATAAAAACTATATGGTGGTTGATGTGGTGATATCTGGCACTAGTGGTTGTTGGTGTCAATTAGGGAACGTGTTGGTTGATGGTAGCGGTTGTGGGTTGTAGCTAGTAGTAACAATGGCCTACAATAATGATATATTGTGGTTATTGGTGGTAGTAATTGGTAGTTGCGATTCATAATTTTGGTGAATGACACCTAAGATGATGGTGCTTAACGATATAATAGTTTGCTAGTGATCATGATCAGTAGTGATTGGTGGTTATTATTGCATATGGTGATTGTTGGTGAAGTTACAATTATAACTGAATAAACCAAATGAAGAAAATAAAATATTTTTAAGTTGAATATTGGATATTCCCTTCTCTTTAAGGAAATTCAAGCCCATTACAATAAATTTTTCACCGGTTCAACAATAATCTTCTTAACTTGTCCGCTTCAAGATACAACAGTCCAATCATAATGTACAACTCAACAAACACTGGACAAAAGTTGTAATGATCCTCATGGTCCTTTTTCATGCATTTTTACCATTTTGACCCTTCCCGTAGCTTCTATACTGTTTATGTGGCTTCCTGGAATGGGTGTCACATTTTTCGAGGTATTTGGTCAGGTTTTAGAAGATTTTTCCTGTTTTGAAACTCTTAAAGTTAAAATATTTGACTTTGGTCAATATTTAAATAAACAGGCTCAGATTAAAATTTTGTCAGTGCGCGTAGCTCCGAAACATAGATTTTGGGCTAGTGGGACCTTTGATTTGGGTCTCGAGACTTTTGAACTCGTTTTGAAGTACTTGGGTAACTTTTAGTGTTTTTAGTTAAAGTGTTGACTTTGTTCAATACTTCATCAAGACGACCTTCATTAGTCATTTCATCGATTTTATTAAGTCTGAAATGTCATTTTCAGTTGGGTAGCATATTTGTTGGTGTTCACGGGACTCCAAATGAATCTCGAGGGTCCGTTTAGAAATTTTGTGAGTTGGTAAAAGCTTTTTGGCTTGCACTAATGAAGATGCTCATGCGATGAGCCAGCCGGACCAGCGAAGGCTGGTGATATCAGCAACTCCTTCTCCTATGGAGCCGCTTCTCCGAAGAGTGGACTGCTCCTGCGAAGGGTGCACTGTGAACCTGTTTCTGCTCCTACGATATTTTGGTCGCCTCTGCGAGCTCGCTCCTGCGTAGCTCAAGGAGACAACAGATCTCCGCTCCTGCGAGGATTTCTCTGCTTCTGCGGTATCGCACCTTCGACTAAAGTTCCACAGGAGCGATGATCGCTAAGTGTTTAAAGGGTCTTCTTCCTCATTTACTTCTCTAAGTTCAAAATATTTTTCATTGTAAGTGTGAGCTCGGTTAAGAAGGTTTTTCTTCATTTCTTGGCTGTTTAACTGAGATTGTAAGTGAATTCTCTTCCCCATCTCGTTATATTGCTTGTCTAAGCTTTAATTTTGTATTTTATTAGCAAATTGGGTCTAAAATTCCTAGTTTTCTCCATCTTTAAAGTAAGTTTTTTGGATCATTTGAGGTCCTAATTTACTCCCGTCTTTGCTTAGCTTTTGGGTATGCGATCTTTACCTTGTAGGGAAGGTAACCGCAAAGTTCATTTTTGATTTTATCAATGGGTCCTGAGGATCGATTTTTGATTCGATTTCCAACCCAAATTATGAAATATTAATATGGGTGTCGTTAGTCCCGTATTGACGTGTAAATTATATTTGGGATAGCGTCATAGCGATCTGAGGCACTGCAAAAGGAGAAGGCTCTCGAGTAATAGTTCATAATTGTCGTTCAACTTTGAGGTAGGTTACGATTTTCCTCTTTTAGACTTAGTTCAGTTAGATAGTATATTTTATAAGTTGCATGAATTTTAGGGTATATGACTAGGTAAAAAAATTAGGTTATGATGATTTTATGAATAAACGACCTATTTTGGAGAGTTTAGACTAGTTTTTCTTCGTAAGCCTTAGTCTAGATTGCTTGTTAGCATTAGGATTAGGTTAGTAATCCTTAGCCATGCTTAGCGGAAGATTCCGTGGTAGAGTACCTCCTTCGATTAGTTTACGGTTTTGTCATTTTACTTTCCATTTTTATTTTCTTATGTTATAAGGTTGTGGGTCCGAGACCGTGGTTTTGGACTTTCTGAACTCCAGATTAGTGTGCCTTGTTTGAAGGATGGTTTATCCTATTTGGTATATATATATATATATATACACACGCATATATTCATACATACACACACATGGATCATGGCACGATTTGGAGGAAAATATTGACTTTTTTGTTTTAAAAGAGATTTTTCACTTTTACTACGATTTTCAGATTACATTGATTATCATTGATTTTTGAGTTGGAAAGACTCTATCACTTTTATATATACTCGATTCGAGGGATGTTTTCAAATTATTTCTCCATTTATTTTTTTGTTGATGAGTACGAGGTACGATTTCAGATGGTCTGAGGGATAAATTCTATATTATTTTGTCCATCATAGAGGTCACTCCCACCTTATCCCGAATTTTCTTATTCCTAATCTTATCGCTCCTGGTATGCCCACACATCCCCCTCAACATGCTTATTTTTTCAGCATACATCTTCTAAACATGAGAGTTCTTGACTGGCCAACACTTCGCTCTATATAACAAAGTCGGTCTAACTATCACTCTATAGAGCTTACCTTTAAGTTTTGGTGGAGAGAATGTCTTCTCTTGATGGCCATTGTTCTTGTTTCATAATTTGAATGTTATGGTAATTCCTGAATTTGCACCAGCATTTCTGCATCCAAAGTAAAATTGTAAGTTGTAAAAGGCAAAAGATTGATTCGTACTTTTGCTTGTCTTTTGCTTGTTGGACTTTGAACTTGCGCTTTGTCTGAATTTCTTGAGATGTGATACTTGAAATTTTGAGGATCCCTCAAAATTTGTGCCCCAGTTTATGATTCAAAAAAATTCATACTTTCCTTTTCGAAATTCAAAAGGACACTGCTTAGCCTTTAGAATTTTATCATTGATGATGTAGTATACTTGTGAGATTATACCTATTATTCCTCGCTCAAATAAAAATTTTAAGTTTTTAAAAAGGGGAGATTGATTTGTGCCTCTGTTCGGATTTGATCTTGCATTTTCCTTGACTGTCTTGATATGCAGTCTTTGATGAAATTTTTGAGCTCTCCTAAAAAATAATTGCCCCAGTGTCATGTCTTGTTAGCCTTGATCTTGTAGAAATGCTTCTTCCAATGAAACTTTTTAGTTTCTCTCAAAAATTCTATCCCAGTTACAAAGTTGAAAGGGGGGTATGAAAAGTTTTATTATGATAAGACCGAACTCCACAGGAGCGCCTACGTATCCCTCTTAAATGGGAATCAGGTCAAACGTAGTCCCAATTACCTAAAAGAAAAGCACAAAGGAACTTTATCTTGCTCCAAGTAAATATCACCATTGCCAAATTAATAAAGTTTAAAGTCATTTTTTGAATGCTCGGGAGCCTCAATCGAGGCGACAACATAATCAAATGTCATTGAAATTAGACTCTTTTAAGTGTATCACATTAGTATCAATCAATGTTTAAATATGATCTTTCGAAGCTCGATATTCTTCTGTAGTGTGCCCTTTCATCCCTGAATGATAAGCATAGACTTTAGTGGGATCAAACCATTTTGCATGTGTATCCATCACAAGCTCAGGATGGGAGCAATATGACCAAAAACCTTTAATATCTCATATAATTGGGCTATGGTCTCGGCCAAAGGAGTGTATTATTTGGGTGAATTTTTCTTCAAATTAGCTCGAGGTTTTGAGGATCGATGGAATCGTTGAGATCTTGGTGGCTTTTGATAAGCTGGTGACTTTTGAAATGTAGGTGGGGGGAATTGAAAGTATGTGGGTTGAGTATTATAGACGGGATGAGCAACAGGTTTATAGGACGGTATTGGATAATTATGTGTTGTTTTGGAAGATGAAAGTACATAATTTATGGGTGCTTGGTATTGGAATGAAAGTGGTGATGTTTGGAAAATTAAAGGAGCTTTCGGCCCTTCAGTAATCGATACAGAATTCACCTCTTTCATGTTCTTGTTCTCGATGACCTCATCAGAGTGTGGAGTCTTATTAGCTGCTTGTAATTGTCACGACCCAATTTCTCGATCATGATGGCATCTACAACCCCCAACCCCCCTCCTCCCAGTAGGCGAACCAATTCCCGTAGCCCAGCACAGTTAGTAATGGGCTACTATCTAACAAATAAGCGGAAGAATAGTTAACAGGAGTATATGTATACATATACGGAAACTAAACCAAACCCCAAGACCTGGTATCATAGTATAGAGCCAAAACTACATACAGGGAGTGCAAACGATCCAAAATAATATATACAGATGTCTCTGAATGGTAATAGAGTACATGAAGCAAAAGGTAAACTAAATCTAAGCTCCGATCGCCAAGAGCTCACCCTCAGTCTGAAGTAATCCCCAACAGATCTCCAAGCACGACTTACAGCGATCTAACGGCGATGGCCCACGCTAGGATCTGCACCCAAAGATGCAGGGGGTAGGTTGAGCACCAAATGCGAAGCGTAAGGTACCCAGTAGGTATCATAGGCCGACTGGGCACATATAAGATAAAAGCGTAGTACAGACAGAATAGAAGCAAGTAGTCATAGAGATCAACAAAAGGTACACAGGAACTAGCCCAGAGGGAAATCAACAGAACCACTTGTGAGGCTAGTAAGACGAATATATACACCATAGGCACAGGTGAAAGTAAGAAATAACGCACCTGGGGTCCTTGCAATAATAGTGTACACATAATAAGTTTACGAAATGGACGGTATACCGGTAACCTCAAGTGTAAGAAGAGGGAAAGAGTAATGATAGGCATGCTCAGAGACATGAATCAAACTCAACTAATCACATCAATCTCAATCCAGGAACTAACAGTTTAGCAGTAACCAATTTCATTCTTAACCGTAACAGGGAATAATTCTGTAAGTAAATACCAAGAGTCTACCTACAGTCCCCCGGCCGCCCATACAACCGGGGAACACAAACAAGTGAAAACAAAACCTCCGGTATCCCATACTACCGGAGCGTACAATCAACAAACAACAAACAAGGGTGGAGCCTCAAACAATGAATGATATGATGCATGAAGATCTCAAGTGAAATGGTATCTCTGTATATACCTCATCCGGTGCCGATCCGGCCCAGCAAGTAGGTTCCATGGAAGGACACTGCCCGTATACCTCTATTCCGCCGTATACCCTTCCTCTGTCACACGCAGCCCGAAGCCCCAGGCCCGGATGGCAAGGTCCATGGAGGTCCCTTACCTCATACTAAAACTCAGTATCAAGACATGTCATCCGGAAGCAAGTCCGGGTTCGAGATAGAGACCCAGTCTCTAATATGCATGCCCAGACCCTGTCCAGGACTAAAGTAGTAGGAAAATATCCCAAAAAAACCCTCCAAGGGTGCCCGGGCATAACCGGGTCTAAACAGTAGAAAGTCATCTCGGGTGCTCGGTCCGACCGAGGCTAAAATTATCTCAGGTAGCAAGAAAACTCAACTAGCATCCCAGCCCTGCCGAGTCTAGCGTTAATCGTAATATAAATTATAATTTTACTTTCTTTTACCCAAGAATATTCACAAGTTAAATAAAACCATTTCCAATTCATTTTCATCAAAAAATGGGCCCCCGGGGCCATGCAAGGTTTAGAAAATAGTGTCAGTAGGCCCGAAGCCCAAACCATAGTAAAACATGGATAAAACCTCTTTATATGCATGGAAATGGTATGATCAAACACAATAGCTGCCCAGCAGCTCACAATCAACCTATCGACCCTGCACAGGCCCACAGCTACTCAGCAAGCATAACCAGCCTAGAAGGATAATTCTATGCCCGGGATTCGCGGACATTCCCAAAATCCCACCTTTTATGTTCCAGAGTCAACAAGGTCTCACAGGACCACAAGGGTAAATAAAATATATCGGCAAGTACTACAAGCAATGGAGGAACAAAAGTAGGCGGACATGAATAAAGCGGTCGAGGTCTGTGGTACCAACCTAATAAACCAACCCAAGGATGCCCATTAATACAATTTTATCCTATATATGCAGAGTCTAGGGAAAATAAACTGTAACCTACCTGTCGTCCGATGACAAGCTCAAACCTCTCTGAAAAGCTCCGAAATGAAATTAACTCGAATTCGGGCTTGAATAACTTGACGTAGACAATCAACTTTTGATCCGTGATAGAATAACTCATCAAAGTATATTTCTCATAAAATCTCTCATCAACGTACTATGAGTAGACACATATACGTATGTATGCAGCAAGGGAATTGTTCATATTAGTAGGTATTAATCCACTGAAAGTTTAAGAATTTGAGTGATAATTAAGGATATGTACTACTTACAATTGTTTATATAAGTTATCCATCTCATAACCAAATGATGCCACCTATGAGAAAGCTTGCTGTTGTCCACTCCCTCCACTTCCACGTGGGAGTGGAGTGGAACCACAAATTCATTTTTATCCCATTATGTATATATTCGGGTATTGCATAAATTCATGGTAAAATATATATAACTTTTGAATATACAATAATTAATAGAAAATTATTTCAAATAAAACCTACTATATTAAAATAATAATTTTCAACATAACTAAGTTTACTATCTCCGTTAAAATATTACAATTAATAAAAACCTTATAAAATAAATACATACACGAATATCTAGTAACAAAAGTATTTTAGGAAAGCAATAAAAATATAACTTTCTACTACATTCAATTTTTAAATTAAATATTTTCAAGTACGCACGATTTTGATACTCAAGAACTCTCTTGGAACCCTACCTTATGTTTTCTCACTGTTTCAGAACTGAAATGGCGTTTTAAAACGTGAAGTTGAGGCTTTAAATCGATTTTGACCCGACCCGGTTCGCGACCCAGTTTCTGCCAGACAGTCCGCGGTAAAACAGTCATAACTTTTTACTCCAAGATCAGTTGAATGTGGGGTTTTGTGCGTTGGAAACTAGACTCGTAGACCTTCGATTTGGTATTTTGGTGGACTTTTAAATCTTTATATATTGAGAGAAACGCTCTGAGACATTTTACCCCAAGTTCAGAAAATTTATTAAGGAAACTTACGATAACTTTTGCCAACTTGCTTGACTTCAAAACTTATCATACGACCAAACAAATGGCCCCGGCACCGAACTACCGGTCCCAACAAGCCTTAAATGACTTGGGGCCACTATAAACAAGCTCTAACGGTACAAGAAAAACGTATATGTGAAAATAACCGGAAGGGTCATTACATCATCCACTACTAAAAATGACTTTCGTCCACGAAAGTCAAGGTCAAGGGGGTACCTGAAGGCTCAAACAGTTGCGTATATTGAGCCCTCATATCTCTATCGGTCTACAAGGTAGCCTCCTCGACTGGACGGTGCCTCCACTGAACCTTAACAATCGAGATCTCTCGAGACCTCAATCTCCTTACATCTCTTGCAAAAATAGCCGCCGGCTCCTCAACAAAGGCTAAACCCTCACCCAACTGAACTGAATCCCACTGCAACACATGAGACTCATCTGGTACATACCGACGCAACATCAAAACATGAAATACAGGATGTATAGCTGAAAACATCGGAGGCAAGGGTAACTGATAGGCAACGCTACCAACCCTCTGAAGAATCTAAAACGCCCCAATGTACCTGGGGCTAAGCTTGCCCCGCCTACCAAATCTCATCACGCCCTTCATGGGCGATACACGGAGAAACACCAAGTCACCGATACTAAACTCCAAGGCACGAAGCCTACGATTAGCATAACTCTTCTGCCTGCTCTGAGCTGCCTGAAGTCTGTCCTGAATCGCTCGGACCCGATCTAAGGAATCTCGAAGCAAATCTGTACTCTGGGGCCTAGAATCAAAACCATCAAACTAACCTACCGGTATTCTGCAACGCCTGCCATACAAAGCCTCAAAAGGTGACATGCCAATACTCGAATGGAAACTGTTATTATAAGCAAACTCTGCCAAAGGAACAAACTGATCCCAAGAACCTCCAAAGTCAAGAATACAGGCCCGAAGCATGTCCTCCAGAATCTGAATGGTCCTCTCGGACTGGCCATCTGTCTGAGGGTGGAAAGCGGTACTAAGATGAACATCTGTACCCAAATCTCCCTGAATAGCCCTCCAGAACTGAGATGTGAACTGACTGCCGCAGTCTGAAATGATAGAAGCTGGGACCCCGTGCAACCGAACAATCTCACGAAGGTAGATCTGAGCTAACCTCTCTGCGCCATAAGATGTCTGAACCGGCAAGAAATGTGCTGACTTAGTCATCCTATCAACGATCACCCATATGGAATCAAACCCATGAGAAGTACGAGGCAA
>QJPP01001500.1:0-63048 GCA_003996215.1 Jaltomata sinuosa | reverse complement strand
AAGAAATTTAAATATGCATTTTCATTGAAATTGAGTTAGAATCGAGCTTGAAATCATCAATTTATCAAACTTTATCTTTAGGAAAACCCCCAAATATTAGAAAATCAAGATGTGAAGGTTAAATCATCAAATAATCATTGAGAAATTTATAAAAGTAGTATAAGAAGCTTACCCAATGAACAAACCTCAAAAATATCCTTTAAAATCGCCAAAAATTGAGTCCCAAAACTTCAAAATGAGTTAAAAAGTGACTCCACAAAAATAAAATTAGGTTTTTAAAAAGGCTCTCAGGTACCGCAAAAGAAGTCCCGTGATCGTAAAAGTGGTATCCGCAAAAGCGATGTCTAGGTCTGACATCCCTTTATCGCAAAAGCAATCCCTTCACTGCAAATGCGGTGCCAAGGCTTAACAACCCTTTACCATAAAAAGGGTAACCGTAAATGCGGTAAAATACCACAATTGTGGCATCTGGGCATTCGACTCAATTATCGCAAAAGCGGTCCTTTTCCACAAAAATGGTACTTGTAAATGTGAACAAACACCGCAATTGAGGACACCAAACACCAACAATTGCCAAAAGCATTTCAAACTTGGAATCGATCTTCGAAACTCATCCAAAATTTTTCAAACACAAACTAACTATATTAGTAGACTAGAATCGACATTTCAGACTTAATAGAATTATCGAATTTGCTAATAGAGGTCGTTATCAATGAATGTTGGCCAAAGTCAACTCTATGTCTTAACTTTCAACTTTTCAATCTACTACTCAAAACGCATACGAACGCCTCAGTCCCGAACCAAAGGTGCTAATAACTCAAAAATGACATTCCGGATCTAATGAAACTGACAAAATTCTCATATGGCGCCTAAAATTTTGATTATTGACCAAAATCAATCATATCAACTTCAAAACCTTTCAAAATAAAAGACTAACATAGAAACCAATTAAATACTTCGGGAATCACGCCCCCACTTCTGGAGACCACAAATAACATAATATAACTACAGGAAGAGGTAAAATGATCAAAACACATAAAAATTTAAAAGTCACTATGAGAGTTATTACGGTCAAACATTTGTACTGCTGATTGTTACATTCATCAATTGAATCTCAATTCAATCTTATAATACTTAGAACAATTCAATTTTTTAATTAATGTGAAACATTTGTATTGACTAATTGTTACATGCACAAATTGAGTATCAATTCAATCATATAACACGTAGAGTTATATAAATTAAAGCAATTCAATTTTTAAATTGAAGTCAAACATTTGTGTTGACTAATTGTGATATTTACAAATTGACTCTAAATTCAATATTATAATACTTAAAGCAATTCAGTTTTTCAATCGAAGTCAAACATTGTTATTAACTAATTATTACATCCACAAATTGAGTCTCAATTCAATCTTATAATACTTAGAGTTATATAAATTAAAGTAATTCAAAATTTCTATTAAAGTCAAACATTTGTGCCTTTGTATATTTTGTTTACTATTTTTATTTATTTTATGTTATTTTAATATTTTTTAAATTTTACATTATTTATAGAAATATGTACTCAATTATTAGTTTTAAGGTTATTTCATATGTTGAATTTTTTTACTAGTATTTTAATGTTCTTTTAATAAATTCTTTTTATTTCTATTTATTTTTAAATTTTAATATTTTTATGTGGTAGTTTTTGTATAAATATATACTCAATTGCTATCTTCAAGGTTATTTCATGTGTTGAGAATTTTTTTCTAATATTTTTTTGTTTACATTTTTCTTATTTTTTATTTTTTTGTTTATTAAATTTTTATAATTAATATTTAAAATATTTAAGTATGTTTAAGTGTAATAATAACTAAGTCTTAGAGAAATAAATATAATGATTACTATGTTTGAAAAAAATAATTAAGGAAAGATAGGTGATATTGAAGTCAATTTTTATTAAAAATATAATAAACTTTTTACCCTAATTATGATAAATTGTGCCAGAATGAATTGTGCCAGTTAGCACTACTAAATTATATATCACTTAATATGTGTTAATGTTACAGAAGTTGCATGTACAATCACTGGTATTGGAGCAAGGTCGACAAGTGTTTGGAAGGTTCCAGAAGGAAGGAACACATGGCAAATTTCTTCTTTTGGCCTTTTCTCTCTTGGTCTCACTTATTTTGTGGCTTTTGTCGACAGAGCTATCTAGAGATATCACATTACTTGACATGTGAGCTCCACACTTGGACTTTTCTGACCTAATTTCTGACATCTTCACATTTTGTATGTACCATTTCCTAGTATTACTAGTTCCCTCCCCACTACTTTCTATATACGGAGTATAACACATTTTTATTCTCTATCTAACAAAATTCTACTACCTGGAATTATGATTTTCTTTTGCCAGGGGAGGTATAATTTCAGCGACTATTGTTGATGTTTTCAATTCTTATATTTCATAATACACTTAAGTGTCTAGATTCAACCTGATTTGACACCGATAAAAAGTTTGAGATACTATAATTAGATGATTATAAGAAATTAAATATTAAAAAATATAAATAAGGTTGAACTTATTTTTAAAAGAGCAAATTTTATTAAAGTTATATAATACTTCAAAGGTTATTAAAGTAGCTTCTTACATGCATATATGAAGAATAATTATGCACGTTAGATACTTTAAAGTATAATTTTTTCACATGTAAACAAATAAAAAGAAACAAAGATTTTAAAAGAGAAATATGAGGGTGACATTGCAAATATGTGGATACTTGTGGAGCAAATATCCCCTACACCGCGGGCGCAGCTTCAAAATTGCAGTCAAATATACTACTACTGGGACTAGTATTTAACATTTAAAGAAGTTAAAAGAGTAAAAGAAGTTAAGAGAATATACTACATCAGCGCAACACCATAAAAAAAAAAAAAAAATCTGTATAAAACTCTCGTCATCTCTTCAGCGCTGTGCTCCTCCTCTCCTTTTATTTTTTCTTCCCTCGCCGGGAAAGAAACCCAATTTTCTCCGGCGATCGGGATCAGTCATAGTCACCGGGTATCTACTTCTTAAATTCCCAGAATGTCAACAATTCCATCTTTATCCCTTAAATACCCAAAACCTTTTCTTTCTTTCCCCAATTCAATTTTCCGTAGCAATAGCTTTTTTATAAGGTATCCAGCTCTAAAAAATTTAAAGGGGTTTAATGGGGGCGCTTTAAACGCTGTTGCATGTTCGACTTCGTCACCGTTAATTGGGAGAGTGGGTTTGCACAGACGGGAAGGCAACTTGTCGTTACTGTCTTTTGGTGCAAATTCGAGGAGCATTCATGCAGCAGAAGATGAAGAAAAGGTGGATTATTCACAAGCACTGTCTGCATTGCTTCCTTTTGTTGTGGCGCTCACTTCTGTTGCTGCTCTTTCTCAGCCTTCCACTTTCACTTGGTAACCACATGCTCCTCTATCTTCTTGCGGAACTTGAACTCTAAACTCTTGTGATTCTTAATTGGTTACCTTCACTAATTTCTGTTTGTTAAGAAATCACTTCATAACAAATTTGTTGTTTCTTTTCTCAAGTTTTTCTTTTCGGAGGGGTTTAGGCAGGTTTAATGGACGACACGTTGAAAACTTGTCCCTATTGATATTAATTTTTTTAGTTTGACCTTTCCTTTGGAAAAGTGTCTGTTGAAAATTGCTGAATGTACACTTTCTGAAGTTTAACTACTCCGTATTAGAAAAGTTATTATAGGGAATGCATTTTTTTTTTATTGTATTTAGTTCTGCCACGGTTGGATCTTTTTTCGGATTCATGAGTAAAATAAACAGGAGTACTGACATCTTGCAGGTGAAGAAAATTACATTCACTTTCAACATGAATTTAGTTCTTTTGTTTTTGTGCATCTCAGTCTTTAAAGTCCACAAGATGTAGTTTTACTCAGCCACGATGATAACATGAACTCACAAATAGTTAACAGATTATAAAACAGAAGATGCTTTTTCATTCAAGGGAAATGGAATTTACTTTCTCCTGGGTCATGTTTTACTTCTTTCTAGTATAGTATGCTCTTGCAGGGGTTAAAATCTTGCCTTAAGTTTCTACTTGATGCTTTCTTAAACATTTGTATATTGTTGCCTGGTATAAATGATAGAGGAAAATGCAGGGTGTCTAAAGAATTGTATGCTCCTGCACTTGGAGGAATCATGTTGTCAATTGGAATTAGACTTTCTATTGATGACTTTGCTCTTGCGATTAAAAGGTAAGCCCAATTTACTAGTTTTATGGACCTGATCACTGGTAAAATAGTTAGCATTTTGGTTGTAAAGCTTTTGACCATTGTTGGTTGCAGACCTTTGCCCTTATCTGTTGGATTCATTGCTCAGTATGTCCTGAAGCCAGCTCTTGGCTTGCTGGTAGCACAGGCATTTGGCATGCCTCCGACGTTCTACGCTGGTTTTGTCCTCATGTCTTGTGTTGCAGGGGCTCAATTATCAAGTTATGCCAGCTTCTTGAGCAATAGTCATGTGGCATTCAGTATTCTCTTGACCAGTTCAAGTACCATTGCTTCAGTTCTTGTTACTCCACTTTTAACTGGCCTTCTTATTGGTTCAGTCGTTCCAGTTGATGCAGTTGCAATGTCAAAGTCAATCCTGCAGGTATCAGATGTCCAAACACAATTGCTGCTTGATAATTAGTGTAATTGTAATATGTCAAACAATACAGATGCTTTTTTATATCATAATATCTCAATCCTTTACAACAAAATGACATTCATTTACTGTCTTTGCAGGTCGTTCTTCTCCCCGTCACTCTTGGCTTAGTGCTGAACACCTATGCAAAACCAGTAGTATCTGTTATTCAACCTGTGATGCCATTTGTTGCCATGATTTGTACTTCACTGTGTATTGGCAGCCCTCTTGCAATCAATCGTACTCAGATTCTTTCTGCTGAAGGTGCAAAATTGATCGCTCCAGTACTGTCTTTTCATGCAATGGCATTTGCAGTGGGTTACTGGCTCTCGAAACTTCCAATTTTGAGGTAATTGGCTAGTCTCTTCTAGCTGCTTCATGTTTTATGTGATGAAATGCGTTTGTGATTCAAGCACTACACTTGTGACACATTTTCCGTCATGATAATTATTGCTTTCCTGTGATTAGATTATGTGATACTCATCAATATACCATCTACTGCATCGTAAAAATGTATTTTTGATTTCACATAAAATGTATTATCCAAACTCTTCATCTTAGTGATGCAAAAGTCATATCAAATTGCTCCTATGGACATTCACATTAATTGACCTGTCCATTTTTAGGTTGAATATCTATTGTTTGATGGGTGCTTAAATATCATATGTGGATTCTTAACTCATCAAATTTTTTTGTTTTGCTCGAAAAGTTAATAATGTTCAACTCTTGCTGCTGAAATGCTATCCTTTAATTGCTTCAATTTGTTGCCATCTGTGGGCTTGAAGAACTTGTTGTGTTCTTTCTCGCCTACTCTTCTTTCATTGCGTGTTGAGTAAAACATGCATTTTATATTCTTAAATGAAGACTCGTCTACTCAAGAGATTATTGATACGCGTAGCTGGAAAATCATCTATAATCCTAAGTATAATGGCAGGTTTGAAGAAGAAGTCTGCAGGACAATTTCATTATGCACAGGAATGCAGAGTTCTACACTGGCGGGGCTACTTGCAACTCAATTCCTCGGAAGCAGTCAAGCGGTACCCCCTGCATGTTCTGTAGTTGTAATGGCTATCATGGGCCTTTGTCTTGCTTCTTTCTGGGGCAGTGGATACCGGATCAGGGACATACCATCCATTCTGTTTCCATCAACTGCTTCGACTATCAATCCTTCACAGTAAGCTAGAGATCGGTACATATAGAGTAGGATACTTAGTAGAAAGGTAGACGGCCGACCTTTGAGGCTTAGGCAAATTAACTTAAATGCAGTAGAATAGTTAAATGAGATGGGGGCATATAATATACTACAATGACCTTCCAAAGTATGTATGGAATCTGATAGAGGTAAATGATACAGTATTGTGACTGGTAAGGTGATGAAATCGTTGAAGCAGATGGCTACTTGTACAGTTTTTGTTATACAATTTCAATGTCATTATAGCGAAGCTTGCCTAAACGGCTAGTTGGATGATCTTACTGGATGAGCAAAATCTTGAACAAGGTAAGAGAAGGTCATGTGCAACTTATAAAGTACTGGTTGGGATTAATTGTCGGTGAAAATAAAATCTCGCTCTTTTTTACGAGATTTAAGCACACTGCATCAAAATATTCATCGGTCCAGTAGTAATTTTCTTGATTCGTCTCTTTTAGGATACAACTACTTGATAATGTCCTATAACTCAACAAATTTAGACAAGATGTTGAGCGCAAAGCTTCACCAAAAACACCTTTCTTCAGCAAATAAAATTCTATATTTCACTCATTTATTTCATGCACTCTACCACATTTTTCACACGTCATCACAGGTAACTGGGACAATAAATTATGAGAATATAGAAAATATGAAATGAAGGTCTTTTTTTTTTTAATTGAAAGGTGGGTGCAAGGACCCATTTTATTAAGCCCAAAAGCTGACAAAACAAAGCAAAATAAAAGGGGACAACTACACAAATGCCCTTTAAAGGGAGTGGCTTTGTATTTTTGCCCCCCATAAAAATGGTCTTATAAAAATAGTCTTCCTTATTTTTCATGTATAGAGCAACTACCCTTTTGCCCCTCTACACCTCAAATATTTTTAAATAACTCTCAATGCTCATTTATCTCTCAACTTTTATATATATTTCTTTTTCTTTTTTTTCTTTTCTTTTTTTTATTTCTATTTTTTCTTTTTTCCTTTTTATTTCTTTTTTTCTCAACCTTTGTTTTTCTTTTATTTTTTGTTTTATTCTTTCTTCTACGTTTTTTCTTTTTTCTCAATCTTTTTTTTTCTCCTCACAATTCTATTTTTTTCTCCTTTTATTTTTTATTTTTTTATTTTTTTATTTGTTTATTTTTTTATTTTTTTATTTTTCTCAACCTTTATTTTTTGTTGTTTTTTTTTCTCGATTTTTTCTTTTTTTCTCAATATTTATTTTTTCTCTCAACTTCTATTTTTTTATTTTTTATTTGATTTTTAATTTTTCTTTTCTCTTTTTTTTTAATCAATTTTTTCGACCTTTATTTTTTTATGAGATGTTCTATAATTCTTGCTTTAGAGGCAAGACTTAGCCCAAAGACTTCCAAACAACAAATTACGCCCATGAGCAAGACTTGACACTAGTATATTGTGTCTTGATTTATGAGATATTTTATAACACTTGCCTCAGAGGCAAGACTTAGCCCAAGGACCTCTCAAAAAAATACAAGTTACGCTCCATGGGCAAGAGTTCACACTACTTCATTATGTCTAAATTTATGAGATACTCTATAACTCTTGCCTTAGAGGCAAGACTTAGCTCAAGGATTTTTAAACAACAAGTTATGCCCCATGAGCAAGACTTGACACTACCTCATTGTGTCTTGATTTATGAGACATTCTATAACTCTTGCCCTAGAGACAAGACTTAGCCCAAAGACTTTCAAACAACAAGTTACGCCCCATGGGCAAGAGTTGACACTATCATATTGTGTTTGATTTATGGGATGCTCTATAACGCTTGCCTAAGAGGCAAGATTTAGCCCAAGGACTTCCAAATAACAAATTACGCCCCATAGGCAAGAGTTGACACTATCACATTGTGTCTTGATTTATGCGATGCTCTATAACTCTTGCCTTAGAGGCAAAACTTAGCTCAAAGACTTTCAAACAACAAGTTACGCCTCATTGGCAAGAGTTGACACTAGCACATTATGTCTTGATCATGAGATGCTCTATAACGTTTGCCTTAGAGGCAAGACTTAGCCCAAGGGCCTCCCAAAAAACAAGTTATGCTCCATGGGCAAGAGTTAACACTACTTCATTGTGTCTTAATTTATGAGATGCTCTATAACTTTTGCCTTAGAGGTAAGACTTAGCTCAAGAATTTTTTCAAACAACAAATTATGCCCCACGAGCAAGGCTTGACACTACCTCATTGTGTCTTGATTTATGAGATGTTCTATAACATTTGTCTTAGAGGCAAGACTTGTTCCAAAGGACTTCCAAACAACAAAGCACGCTCTTAAGTTTACTTCGATTTTAAAGAAAGAAGATCTTCTTTGCGGATTATCCAACTTTTTTTGTTCATTAGCAAAAAATAATAGAGGTTAAGAAAAAAGAAAAAAAGAGAAGAATAAAAGAGAAAAGGAAAAAATAAAGATAAAAATAAAAATTGAGAAAAAAAAGAAAAAAGAGAAAAAAAAAGTTGAGAAAAAAAAGAAAAAAGAGGAAAAAAAAAGAATAAAAAAAATAAAGGTTGAGAAAAAAAAAGAACAAAAAAAAAGAAAAGAGAAAAAAAGAAAAAAAAGGAAGAGAAAAAAAAAAAAAAAAAAAAAAAAAAAAAAAAAAAAAAAAAAAAAAAAAAAAAAAAAAAAAAAAAAAAAAAAAAAAAAAAAAGAAAATAAAGGTTGAGAAAAAAGAAAACGAGAATTAAAAAAAAATGAGAAAAAAGAAAAAAAAAGAAAAAAGATAAAAAAATTAAAAAGATAAAAGAAAAAAGAAAAATAAAAATTAAAAGTTGAGAGACAAATGAACATGGAGAGTTATGGTGTAGAGGGGCAAAAATGTATATGTTCTATACATAAAAAGAAAGGAAGGGTATTTTTTAAAGATTTTTCTTATGAGGGGCATAAATTAAAGACCACTCACTTTTGAGGACACTCCATGTATTTTCTTGAAATAAAAGAACTGTTGGCCCAACACCCCAAGATCGGAAAAAGAAAACTAAAGGCAGATACACAAAAGAAAAAGGAAACTACGCTAAAGGGGAAAAAGGGTTCCAGAAACGTCTAGTAGGAGCGGTGCCTGGCTTGACCAGCTTGAACGACGACAGAACTCGCCGGAGAAGAGGAAGCTAGCTCGCCGGCTGTTGGTGTGAAGCTGTAGCTTGGGTAGGTATCACTGGGACTCTCAAAAATTCTCACAAGAGCCATGATTTTGACGCCATGGAAGACTTCTTCAACTACTACTCCGAAATGCCCTCAGCCAACAAGTGTAAGTCCTCTAGATCTCCATTTGGGTTCGAAAAATTCTGGCATGGATTACCCTCTAGTCCCTCATCTTAGCAGGTTGAGTTGATGAGCAACTAATACGCTACCACTCCAAAATGCCCTCAGCCAACAAGTGTAAGTTCTCTAGATCTCCATTTGGGTTCGACAAATTCTGGCATGGATTGCCCTCTAGTCCCTCATCTTAGCAGGTTGAGTTGATGAGCAACTAATACCACTGCCAAAGACAAGGGGTTTGAGGGAGCTCCGCAATCCTTTGTCTACGTCGAGGTTCAAAAGAAACACGGTTAGCTTGCTCCTTAAACCAGATCTATCTGCAGAAAATCATTGATGAAAGCTATAGACTGTTAGAGACTTAAGGAATTTCTGTAGTTTGTCTTTCAATATTGCTTTCCTTTTGGTTTTGACTTGTGAAATGAAATACGACTGTTAGCTTGTTGATTGCCCTTTGTAATCCTTGTTTTGACACCTGCGTATTCTTAGGTTAGGAATTTGGCTTTTGTCTAAATTAATGATAGCTTGACCTGTATTAGAGACCTCCTGAAAAGTTGAGTATGTCATGGTTGATGTATTTGCAAAAAAGAAAACTTGATTAGCAAAAAAATCTGCTAGCATGTTCCCTTCCCTGTAGGTGTGAGTCACTTCCACATCATGGTGTTCTCTCAAAATGTTAATTCTCCTTATGTCCATAGCTAGGGTCCATGGTACTTCCCAAACTCCATCCAGGATCTTCTTTAGGATGAGGTAGTCTGTTTCCATCTTCAGAGGAAGTAGCATATTGTTCACACAGTGTTCCAGGCCCCTCCTTAAAGCAACAACCTCTGCCTCTAGACTTGAACCATCCTTTAGCCTGGATTATTCAGCATAGATAAAATTACCTTCCTCATCCCTGATGCAAAAGGCTCCAGCACTGGGGCCAGGGTTGCCTTTAGTGGCCCTATCTGAATTGCACTTGTAATAGCCCTCTTCTGGTAATGTCCAGTACACCACCCTGCAATTCATAATAGGTGTGTACCCTGTTAAGAACTGAACAATGTCTGGCCAGCTTTTGGGGATATGTTTCAGCCAAGGGTACATGGATGTAGCTAGATGGTATATATTTCTATCAATCTCCATGCTCATTCCATGATAGGACATCTTGTCTCCATGATAGATAGTGTTTCTCCTCTTCCAAATCTGCCAGAGTATAATAGCTAGAATGGCCTTGTAAATGGGTTTCATATGAAATGAAGGTCAAAAGGAGTAATAACCACATTCTAGATCATGGAATATCATGGAGTAGTGGTTCTGTGAGAGTCGTCATAATTTTTTCTACTTAATAACCATGATTATTATATAATGAATCTAAAAGTTATAGTAGTAGACAAGAAATATTGAGAACAAGAACAATAAAAGAGACAATAGAGAAGAGTTTTCGTATTCTTCCAAGTATCTTCAAGTGTTTCTCAAGTGCATATAACATGATTCTCAATACCTATATTTATAGAGCTACATAGAGAAACATCAAAAGGTATCATAAACATGACATTAACTGATAAGTTGATATTTTGTCAACTTATCTCTTTCTTAATCTTAGGTTTTTTCTTTGCTTTGTAAAGAAAAAAACATATTTTTTGTTGTTTTCTCTCATTTTGCAGGCATTGCATGATTGAAAAAAGGAATGAAAGAAATCGAGTAAAATGAGGTCAAAATAAAGTTAGAAGTCAAGTTAATGTAGCTGAAAAATGAATTGCACAATTGTCCAATGAAAGAAGTAGGAGAAGAGCATATGCGGTCCGCATTCCATGATATACGACCACATGTGAATGTGGAGCGCAATCTTGAAGTCCTCAAGCCCAGAAGTTCAAGCATTTGCGGCCCGCATATCACCAAATATGGTCACACACCTAACATATCCCCGATGCAGAACCTTTAAAGATCAACAGTCAAATGCGCTAGAAAATGCGGGTCGCATAACATCATATGCGATGGAGATGCGGTCGCAGACGGACCAACAAGGGAAGTTTTCTCAACTTTTATCCACGATTTTCTGTCTTTTAAATACCTCCTAAGATTTTTTACTCACCACTTTTATAATTATTTGGAGTACTATAAATACAAGAAGACAGAGTGAATTATTCAAGCTTTGGTATTCTATTGATTACTCAATTTGATTCCTTATCCACTTTTCTCATTATTGCTTATCTTTTATCGTATTCAATATTTTCATGAGTGGCTAAACTCCATAGCTAGAATTATCGGACCTAATATGGGAGTAATATCAAGGGGTCTTGTCTTGCAAACTAGTATTTTCAACGACATTTTCTATGTGTATTATTAATTCTTTCAAATCGATTGCTTTTTAATGGTTGCAAACATTAGAACCTGCATGTATTCTAGACTTGCTTGATAAAAGAAGTCAAGCTTAGGAATAAGAGTTAATAGCAGAGATTTGGAGATTTCAACCCTTATCTAATGACTTGAGCTGTACAAGGAAAGTCAACTCGAAATATATGAAGGTTACTCAGTATAGAATTGTTAGGTTCATCATTTTTGCATATGGGAACACAAAGATGTATTTCAAATGATAGACCTACTTGCATTATGAACTATTTGGGAAACACATCCCTAGTCCATTTTAAGATATTAAACAACGTTATTGATACAAAATCATTAGTTTTAGAACCTCAAACAAATTAAACTCTTATACCCCTCATTTAGAAATATTGACTACATGTTGAGAATACACTACTATTGTAATTTCTCACCTTATTCCTTGTGAGATTCGATCACAACCTTGTAGGGTTCACAATGACCACTTTATACAATTTAAAGATGTAATTTGGGCGTATAAAATTTTGATTCCATTATCGAGGAATACAATTTTGAAATTGCAAATTAGTGTAAGATCAACTTTTGGTCTTTATTTCTCATATCACTCTATTTTGTTATTTGTGTTGATTCAAGTGTGAGAGTTAGAGAATCTTGCTTTGGCTGTTGCTGGGATTCTAGCCACACAGTTGAGGTCATTTTGACACAAGGTGGGTTTGCTAGTGCCATACGACCTCCTTCTTTAGCCGAAAATACAAATTTCAACATCACCAGTACTATGTTGCACCTGATCAGCATGAAGGGTCTATTCTAGAGCCTAATCCATGAGGAGCCGAATCGATACCTTAAGAATTTTGTGAAGGTTTGCTCAGCCTACAACATTCCAAATATCTCCCGAGAGGCTATCTGATTGAGACTTTTCCCCTTCTCTATAACGGGGGGAGCTACTCTATGATTATGAGAGTTGCCATAAGAATCAATCACATCATGGACTGAGCTGACCGAAGAATTTCTTAAAAAGTTCTTTCCTTCTTCTAATATGATACAACTCTGGAACGAGATCAACAATTTCCATCAACTATTGGGTAAAGGCTTTACATGTATGATGACCCTTCCGGTCATCTTCGCATTTATGCATTCATTGTACTATTAGAAACTTTCTATAGCGGCCCCAAGTCATTTATCACTTGTTTGGACCGGTAGTTCGATGCCCTGATTGTTCGTTTGGTCATTTTGGTCGTTTGTCTGTTTTAGGGCTTAAACTTAGAATATCGTTGACTTTGGTCAACATTCTTAGCTAACGTACTTGAAATTAAATTCTGACAGTTCTGTTAGCTCTAGAGCAATGAGTTTGGTCTAGTTGGACCTTTAGTTGAGGCCTGAGAACTTTTGGTGTGGGTTTTGTGTGGTTTTCTCATTTTTCAAGGCATTTGGAGTTGAAAGTGTAACTTCGGGTGACTTTTAATGATTGGAGTGTTGGATTCAAAATTTGATGATTCCATCAGCTCCGAAATATTGAGTTTGGACTTAGAAGATTGTTGGTTCGGGTTCCGGGTGAGTCAGACTCATTTTGAGCCTTTGAGTTCCGTTTTGTTAGTGTTGACTTGGGTCAATATTTATCCGAAATGACCTCATATGGAAGTTTCGTCAATTCCATTGTTAGCACTATTGGTTTTTGAATATCGGTTTCCAATTGTACCCGGAATGCCCCATCGAATTTTCTAAAAAGTGCAGAAAATCAGCTGTAGATAACAACTATTTATTGTTGTCATTTCATTTTTTCCATCCCTTCTCCTCACTTATCTCACTCTAAAACTCAATATTCTTTCCACCATTTTGCCCCAGTTCAGTTTTAAACCTTGAGGAATTATTTGTTCGTCGATTATCCGTAGTTCTTCGCCTCTTGGTAAGTCATCTTCCCCAACTTGCATTCTTCGGTTTTTCTCTTAATTCCTCCATTGATGCTCATCCAAAGCTTAAATTTTGTGATAGATTCTGCCCCCTAAGCTTGTGCATGTTCGTGGGTGTGAAGTTTTATCCATCTTGGGATGATTTTCTGTCGTTTTGATAAGTAATTTTTGCCCAATTTCTATTTTTATTTTTGAAATTTTCATTCTTTAATCTCCAACTTGGGTGGGCTGTTTTGATGCCTTTCCCTTGTCCAATTTTGCTCAAATTTGGAGCATGCCTTCTTGGCATCGTTGGAGTCATCGTAGTTCTTTTCATTTTTGGTTTCCGGTTATGGGCCCTGTGGGCCCGCTTTTGACACCGGGGCTAGAGATAAGAGGCCTCAACATCAGGGTGGTTACAGTGGTTCTAGGCATAGTGGTAGAGATTCAGGCCAGTGGGGCTGAGGTTATCAGCCGCAGTAACATCAGGGTCAATCTAGCCGACCGGCACAGGCATCACTTCAGGCTTCTAGTTCTCAGTTTGAGCAGGGTCAGGGCAGTCAGCTAGGTCATAGTGGTCAACCGTCGAGAGGTACAGATTTTGGGGCATCAGGCTGTGGTGGCCATTCCGGTTCTTCTGGTTCATTCTGACCGAGTAGGTCGTCAGGGGCTTGCTATACTTGTGTGGTGGTCACTTTGCTGGAGATTGCCCCCAACAGGGTATAGTTCAGCCAGTCGAGCCGTTATGAGCAGTTCAGCCTCCAGCTAGAGGGGGTGGTGGTCAGGCTAGGAGTGGTGCCCCGCATGGCAGAGCAGGTGGTAGGGATGGCAGTGGGGCAGGTGGGGGTCGTCGTCAGTTCTATGCGGTCCCTGGGAGATCGGAGGTAGATGCCTCAGATGTCGTGATCATAGGTATGATTTTTGTATGCTGTCAGCCAACTTATGCCTTGTTTGATCCTGGATCCACTTGTTCATATGTATCTGCCTACTTTTTGTCTTGTTTGGGTTGGCTAGTGAGCCATTGTCTGTGTCTGTTTCTGTTTTGACCTCAGTATGAGATTCTTTAGTAGTGGATCAGATTGTGAGATCCTGTGTGATATCTGTTGGTGATTTGGATACTTGGGCTGACCTGATAATACTTGATATGTTGGATTTTGATGTGATACTGGGCGTGGACGGGTTATTCCCTCACCATGTGGTTTTGGATTGCTATGCCATCATCGTTACCATAGTCGTGTCCGGTGTATCACTAGTTGTGTGGCAGGGTTCCGTTAGCCATGCACCATCTGGGATTATTTCTTGTATTCGAGCTAGGAAGATGATATCCCATGGGTGTTTAGCTTATCTAGCATATGTCCGAGATGCTACTGCTGACCCTACGTCTCCTGAGTCTGTTCTTGTGGTTAAAGACTTTCTAGATGTGTTTCCTACCGACCTGTCAGGCCTTTCACCTGAGAGAGATATTGATTTCGCCATTGAGTTAGATCCAGACACCAGACCCATTTCTATTCCTCCCTACCGTATGGCTCTTGCTGAGTTGAGAGAGCTTAAGGAGCAACTTCAAAATCTTTTAGCTAAGGGGTTCATTAGACCGATTGTGTCTCCTTGTGGTGCTCATGTTCTCTTCGTGAAGAAGAAGGATGGGTCGATCCGGATGTGTAATAATTATCGGCAGTTGAATAAGGTGATAGTGAAGAATAAGTATCCGATACTCAGGATTGATGACTTATTTGATCAGCTTCAGGGTTTCACCGTGTTTTCGAAGATTAATTTGAGGTCCGACTACCATTAATTGAGGATTAGGGCAGAGGACATTCCTAAGACAGCATTCAGGATATGTTACGGCCACTATGAGTTCTTGGTGATGTCTTTTTGGATTGACTAATGCCCCTGCAACCTTCATGGACTTGATGCACATGATGCTTAGCCCGTACTTGGATATGTTTCTGATAGTCTTCATTGATGACATTCTGGTATACTCGAGGAGTAGAGACGAGAATGAGCAGCACTTGAGGACTGTACTTCAGACTTTGAGAGATCATCGACTTTACGCCAAGTTCATAAAGTGTGAGTTTTGGTTAGAGTCAGTTGTATTCCTAGGGCACATGGTGTCTAAGAATGGGATTAGAGTTGATCCGGGTAAGATTTTTGCAGTTCGTGATTGGCCTAGACCTACTACTTCTACCGAGGTTCGCAACTTTGTTGGGTTAGTCGGGTATTACAGATGGTTCATTGAGGGATTTTCTTCCATATCAGCATCCTTGACTATGCTGACTAGGAAGGATGTTCCATTTCAGTGGTTCGATCAGTGCCAGAATAGCTTCTAGAGGCTTAAGGACTTATTGACTTTAGCTCCAGTTTTGACTTTGCCAGTTGAGGGTCAGAGTTTCTCCGTGTAATGTGATGCTTCAGGGGTCGGTCTTGGTTGTGTGCTGATGCAGCAGGGTCAAGTGATAGCATATGCATTGAGGCAGTTAAAGGTTCAGGAGCGCAACTACCCCACTCACGACTTAGAGTTGGCGGCGGTAGTCTTCGCGCTCAAGATCTGGAGGCACTATCTATATGGAGTTCATTGAGAGATATTCACCGACCATCGTAGTCTTCAGTACATTACGAGTCAGCGCGAGCTGAACTCGAGGCAGAGGAGATGGATCGAGTTTCTGAAGGACTACGATTTCACTATTCTATACCATTTGGGCAAGACAAATGTGGTAGCGGATGCCTTAAGTTGGAAGGCAATGAGTATGGGCTGCCTAGCTTCACTCTCAGTTTCTGAGCGACCGTCGGCCTTGGACATCCAGTCCTTGGCTAACTATCTGGTTAGGCTTGACTGATCGGATCCCAGCAGAGTTCTTGCCAGTGTTGAGGTTCGCTCTACTCTAGTTGATCAGATTCAGAGTCGACAGTTCGAGGATCAGAGTTTGTGTGACCTTCATGATCAAGTAGTTCGGGGTGAGGCCAGCCGGTCTACTTTGGGTTTTGAGGGTATTCTGAGGTTTGATGGTCGACTTTGTGTTCGAGGGTTAGTGATTTGATACAGTTGATACTCCGCACATTGTTCTAGATACTCCATTCATCCTGGCGCAGCGAAGATGTACAGAGATTTGAGACAGATCTACTGGTTGAGTGGTATGAAGCGGGACATGGCAGAGTTTGTATCTTGGTGCTTGAATTGTCAGCAAGTTAAGTTCGAGCACGTGAGACCGAGTGGCTGGATGCAGCGACTTTCCATTCCTGAGTAGAAGTGGGAAGGTATTACTATGGACTTTGTTGTTGGTTTGCCTCATACTACTTGGAGGTTTGATTCCATTTGGGTGATCATTGATAGGCTGACTAAGTTAGCGTATTTCTCGCCGGTTCAGACTTCCTATAAGGCAGAAAGGTTAGCTCAAATCTACATTTGTGAGTTTGTACGGTTTAATGGGGTCCCAACTTCTATCATTTCAGACCGCGACACTCGGTTCACATCTCAGTTCTGAAGAGCTATACTGAGGAATTTGGGTATGGAGGTTCAACTTAGTACTACTTTTCACCCTCAGACAGATGGCTAGTCCGAGAGGACTATTCAGGTCCTGGAGGACATGCTTCGGGCCTGTGTATTTAACTTTGGAGGTTTATGAGATCAGTTCGTGCTATTGGTCGAGTTCGCGTATAATAATAAGTTTCATTCGAACATTGACATGACACCTTTCGAGGCTTTATATGGTAGGCGTTGCAGATCACCGATTGGTTGGTTTGATGGGTTGGAGTCCAGACCGCAGAGTACAGACTTACTTAGTGATTCCTTAGACCGAGTTTGTTTGATTCAGGATATACTTAGAGTGGCCAAGAGTAGGCAGAAGAGCTACGCCGATCGTAGGCTTCGTGCCTTGGAGTTCTGTATTGGTGACTGGGTTTTCCTCTGACTATCGCCCGTGAAGGGCGTGATGAGATTTGGTCAGCGGGGCAAGCTTAGCCCCAGGTTTATTGGGCCGTTTAAGATTTTACATCGGATTAGTAGTGTTGCCTACATGTTAGCCTTGCCTCTGGTGTTTTCAGAAGTTCACCCAGTCCTCCATGTCTCGATATTGCGCTGGTATGTGCCAGATGAGTTTCATGTGTTGCATTGAGATTCAATTCAGTTGGATGAAAGGTTATCATTTGTTGAGGAGCCGATAGCTATTCTAGCCAGAGATATCAGGAGATTGAGATCTAGGGAGATTTCGGTTGTGAAAGTTCAGTGGAGACATCATCCAATCGAGGAGGCTACTTGGGAGATCGAGAGTGAGTTGCGTGCTCAGTATCCGCAGTTGTTTGAGCCTTCAGGTATCCCCCTTCTTCTTGACTTTCGAGGATGAAAGTCTTTTTAGTAGTGGATGTTGTTATGATCCTTTCGGTCATCTTCGCGTTTACGCATTCGTTGTACTGTTAGAGCCTTCCTGTAGCGTCCCTAAGTCATTTATGGCTTGCTGAGACCGGTAGTTCAGTGCCCTAGTCGATCGTTTAGTCATTTTGGATGTTTGCCTGTTTTAGAGCTTAAACTTAGAATATCATTGACTTTGGTCAACATTCTTAGCTAATGTGCTCGCAATTGAATTCTGACAGTTCCGTTAGCTACAGAGTGATGAGTTTGGTCTAGTTGGACCTTTAGTTGAGGTATGAGAACTTTCGGTGTGGGTTTTGTGTGATTTTCTCAGTTTTCAGGCCATTTGGAGTTAAAAGTGTAACTTCGGGTGACTTTCGATGATCAGAGTGTTGGATTCAAAATTCGACGATTTCATCATCTCCGGAATGCTGAGTTTGGGTTAGGAAGATGCTTGGTTCGAATTCTGGGTGAGTCGGACTCATTTCGAGCCTTTGAGTTTCTTTTTGTTAGTGTTGACTTGGGTCAACATTTCTCCAAAACGACCTCGTATGGAAGTTTCGTCGATTCCATTGAGTTCGCAACGTCATTTTCACTCTATTAGAACTATTGCTTTTTGAATATCGATTTCCGATTATGCTCGGAATGCCCCGTCAAGTTTTTTAAAAAGTGCAGAAAATCAACTGCGGACAACAACTATTTATTGCTGTCATTTTATTTTTTCCAGCTCTTCTCCTCACTTTTTTCACTCTAAAACTCCAAATTCTCTTCACCATTTTGCTCCAATTCAGTTTTAAACCTTGAGGAATTATTTGTTCGTCGATTATTCGTTGTTCTTCGCCTCTTGGTAAGTCATCTTCCCCAACTTGTCTTCTTAAGTTTTTCTCTTAATTCTTCCATTGATGCTCATCCAAACCTTGGATTTTGTGATAGATTCTGCCCCCTATGCTTGTGCATGTTCGTGGGTGTGAAGTTTTATCCGTCTTGGGCTGATTTTACATCGTTTTGGTAAGTAATTGTTGCCCAATTTTCATTTTTATTTTCAAAATTTTCATTCTTTAATCCCTAACTTGGGCGGGCTATTTTGATTCCCTTCCTTTGTCCAATTGTGCTCAACTTTGGAGCATGCCTTCTTGGCATCGTAGGGGTCATCATAGTTCTTTTTGTTTTTGGTTTCGGGTTGTGGGCCCTGTAAGCCCGCTTTTGACCCGGATATCGACCCGGCTACAATTGTAGCAATATGGGTATCGTTAGACTCGTCTTAACATTTTATTCATGAATTTGATAGTTTGATTCTCGTTCGGAGCTTTTCGGAGAAGCTCGGCCTCAGATATCGTCGTTCTCGCAGCTTGTCGTCGGACGACAGATAGGTTATGACTTAACTCCCTAGACTTCGCATATATCGGGTAAAATTATACTTGTTGGCATCCTTGGGTTGGGTTATTAGGTTGGTACCACAGACCTTGACCGCTTTTCCATGATTCATCCTATTTCTTTCCTCCGTTGTGTGTAGTATTCCTATTAGTTGATATATTTATTACCCTTGTGACCCTGTGAGGTCTTGTTGACTCTGGAACATACAAGGTGGGATTATTGGGAATGTCCGCTAGTCCCGGACATAGAAATATCCTTCTAGGCTGGTTATGCTTGCTTAGTAGCTTTGGAGCCTGCAGAGCTGCCGGGCATCTATTTTTGTTGATCATATCATTTTCATGCAGATAAATAGGTTTTTCCATGTTTTATTATGTGTTTTTGGCTTCGGGCCTACAGAAACTGATTTTCTAAACTTTGCATGGCCCCAGGGGCCCATTTTCAATGAAATTCTATTTGGAAATGATTTGACTTGATATGTGGATCTTCTTGGGGTAAAAGAAGGTCAAAAATATGGTTTTATCATGATTTACTGCTATTGCTAGACTCGACCGGGTCGGAGTGCTAGCTGAGTTTTCTTACTGATTTGAAATGATATCAGGCTCGGTCGGGTCGAGCATCTTAGATGTTTTTACTACTGTTTTAGACCTGGTTGTGCTCGAGCACCCTTGGAAGGGTTTTTGAGACATCTTTTTCACTGTTTTAGTCCTAGACAGGGTCTAGGCATGCATAATTGAGACTTAGCCACTGGCTTGAACCCGAAATCAATTCCGGAGGGCACATTTTGATTCTGAGTTTTAGTGTGGGGTCCGGGACCTCCATGGACCTTGCCGCTCTAAGCCTGAGGCTTTGGGTTGCGCTCCAAGTCTGAGGCTGTATAAAAAAAGATGTAGAAGTGTAGTATAAGTACCAAAATACGGGGCACTCAGTAGGCATCATGGGCCGACCGAGCTTAAGAGAACATAGTATAAATAACATGAAAAAGGTATAGCACAATGGGAACTAACCTGGGTATCTATCCATAAAAGGAGTTAAGAGAAAATAGTACTAATAATACACGCAATATAAGAATATTTGAGATATACCATTCAATATGAGATGGTGCAATGTAGTATGTGGCCAATGCAAAAAAATAAAAGTTGGAGTCTTCTCACGGTCTCGCGAAGCTTATCAACATATGCGGAAAAGTAAAATGCAGAGTATTTTCATGGGCCGCTAGAGCTCATCAACAAATGCAGAAAGTAAATTGAGAAAAGGTCCAGAAATTCTCCTTGAACCGAGTATAAAGGTGGTACAGTTCCTCTTCTAAAACAACAAATTCCTACAATTCCTCCCGAGTATAAAAAATCAATAGTAAAAATGATACAAATCCCTCAGAAATCCAAAGTCCATAGTAAAGTGGTACCTTCCCCTCTTTAAAGCCAAAAACATGTACTTCTACTTCAAATCGTACCACAATCTATATGTATGTATGTATGTATAAATGCATGTGGGCCAATATAAGTATATAAATATAAGTATATGTATAAGTACACAAAATAGGGTAAACCCATCCTCAATACTAAGATCACACTAACTTGGAGTCCATCCGTCCAAGTCTGTCTGGACCACAATCTCGTATCATAAAGAAAAACAGGAATAAAACAATAATAACAAGAATTGATGAAAGAAAACTATTCTACCCTGGGATACTACCCTAACTTATGATAAGGATATCTAATCTATCCCTAATTCTATAATCGATTCTCAAATTGATAACATACAACTTAAACAAAGTCTCAAGAAAGAAATACTAGTATAAAGTCCCCAAAATAGGCCATATATGTATAAATCACTATAAACCTAACCCTACTTAGCAATACCGCCTAACCAACATGCAATTTATACTATATATCATCTACTTGAGCTAAGTTTAGAGAAGAGAAAATCGTAACCTACCTTACGGCCGAACGACAAACCACGAATCGCCACTCAGAAACTCTTTCTTTCATAATACGTCGGATCACTGCCATGCTATCAAGAATATAATCTACATATCAACACAGAACTAATGGTGCACATATTAATATTTTGACATTCGGGTTGAAAATCAGGTAAAAAAATTGAGCCTTGGGGCTCATCGATGAAAATAAAAATAAAATTTACAATTATATTTTCTATAAGGTAATAAACCCATGCCCGAAAGTTGGGCGCAAATAGGAATTATTTTAGGGCACAAAATAGCCTAAAAATCTCACTATATCTAGGAGAATTTTCAAGAATTCAAGCTTGAATATATGGGAAAGAAGATAGATATAAGCGTAGATATCACGGGAGAATCACGAGAGAGGTGTAAGGAACTTACCGAAACACACTTGAGGTGAAAATCAACAAAAAACCAGCTCCTAAGCTCCACTTAACTCAAATTCATGAAGAAATGGCTATAAAAACAAAGTTGAAATATATATACTGCCAGATATCCTTCACTGCAAACGCTACAACCCCATTGCAAATGCAATCCTGTAAATGTGGGTTTTCCCTCACAAATGCAAAGTGGAAGCCTGACCGAGTCCCAATGACCCTTTTTCATGAATATAGTGGACCCATCACAAATGCGAGCCTGCAAACGTGGTGGTCACTTTATGAATGCAAAGGTAAAGTGATCTGCACCAGGTGAAGAAAAACTAGCAAAATGCCAAGTCCAAAAGTGGCTCGAAATAGACCCTCTAGATTTGTTTGAAATCCTGTGAACACAAACCAATATGCTACCCAACTGGAAATGACATTCTGGACTCAATGAAATCATTAAAATGACCAACGAATGTTATCTTGATAAAATATTGACTGAATTCAATAGTTTTATGATGTTTCATAAAAATTACCCAAGTACCCAAAATGAGTCCAAAAGACTCGAGACCCAAATCAAATGTCCCATTAGCCTAAAATCCACATTTCAAAGCTAGCCGCAGTGATAGAATTCTCATCTGAGCTCGTTTACTTAGAATATTGACCAAAGTAAAAAATTTTAACTTTAAGATTTCCGAAAAAAGGCAACTCATCTAAAATCCAATCAAACACCTCGAGAAATGCACCACCCATCCCGTCAAGTCACATAAGTAGTATAGAAGATAAGAGAAGAGTCAAAATTGTAGAAATGCATGGAAACCCAAAAAATGACCAAGAGGGTCATAACATGATGACTAAGATAAATAGAGGTTGGCACGCACAAAACTCAGATATTCTAAGCAGGGGTACATCTAGAGTATTGTCTATGAAAGAAGAAGGAAGAAGGAAGCATGAGATAGGAACATGGCACAACTGATGACATAAATAGAATTCCTTACTAAATATGTGATGGGTGTTGGCACTCAAAAAATGAATTCAGTTGGATCTAATGAGATGGGGACTCGAAATGAAAAATGTTGTCAAGCATATGATAAGGATGAAAATTTTGTAAACAATCAAGGGGGGGGTGTTCCCAACTTAACTACCAAGGATCCAACCAAGGATCATGGTGGCAAGGTAAAGAAAATTAAGGTTGGAACAAAGAGCAAGGTGGTTCTAACAGGAGGGATAACAACTACCGTGCATCTGGGTAGAGATATAGAAATCAAGGAAATTGTCACCAAGGGTACAATCATCGCAGCTCCAATCGTTATGTTTCTCCAAAAGGGTATCACCATATGTCTAACCAACCATCTATTAGTGATCCCACGTGTTCTAAGATAGAAAAGATGCTTTGTCAGGTGTTGAAGAGGGTTGAGTCCACTGACTCAAGCATCAAAGATATAAAAGAGGTCTTGTCAAGAATGGGCCAATTAGTTAATATTCATTCAACCGCAATTAAATGAATTGATGCCTATCTTAGTCAATTGTCATCTTCACTCAACCCTAGGAAAAATGCATTCCTGCGAGTGATACTATAGCAAACCCAAAGAACAATGTTCGAAATAGTAGTCATTCCATGTCTATTACAACTCAAACTGACCAATAGGGTAATGACTCAATCATAGTTGATGAAGCAACATAAGAAGAAGAAGTTGCAGTTGATCCTTTGATCATCTAGAGTGAGCTGGAGACCAAAACAAAGATGACTAGTATAGTTAAGTCGATTGTTATTGGAGATGCTAGTGGAGAGGGTTAGACTTCTTCCACTCAAGAGGATGTGATTGCAAGGGTAAGAGAAAGGAGAAATAAATACCAAAGGCCTAATGCCTATTTGGAAGATCCCTCCTTCATTTCCCCAAAGTCATATAAAGAAAGCAGAAGATAGAAAGTTTTGTAAATTCCTATCAATGATGTAGCAGTTATCGATAAATATTCCTTTAGTTGATGCTCTTGAGAAAATTCCTAGTTATGCTAAGTTTATGAAGGATTTGATTACAAAAAAGATGAAATCGAGCTTTGAGTCTATATATGCTCGCACCATTGTAGAGTTGTTATCTCAAGTTCATTAGTGCAAAAGAAGGAAGATCCAGGAGCAGTTACTATACTATACACAATTGGGGTTTACCAATTAGTCAAATCTTTATGTGATCTTGGGAAAACATAAACTTGATGCCGCTTTCCATAATCAAGAAGTTGGGTTTTGGTAATCCAAGGCCTACCACCATGCAACTATTGATGGCAAATCGAACTGTGAAGAGGCCAATGGGAATCCTTTATGATATGCTTTTCAATGTTGACCAATTTATTTTCCCTGCTGATGATGTAATCCTTCATTGTGAAGTTGATTTTGAAGTTCCTATTATCTTGGGAAAACTTTTCTCGGCAACTGAGAGAGCATTGGTGGATGTTGAGAGTAGTGAGCTATGATTCCAAATGAATAATGAAGAGGTAAATGAATATTCCAAAGGATATGAGTGTCATCTTTGAGATTGACACAATCCATGAAGCACTAGAAGAAATTGTTTAAGAAGAGTTTGTGGTTGAAATATTAGCGGTAGTGCTTGTGAGACCCCGTGTTTTTTGGCATAATATACGTAGCGTGGCGTGAGTGTATGAGGTGTATGTAACTTGGTTTATAACATTGTGAGAATAAGGTTTCAAATGGGTGGATATATCAAAGAATTAAACTAAAGTTTTAGGTCAAATGAAACCCTTAAACAAAAGTTCCAGTGAAAAAAATGCCTCGTGTAACACCCCACTTGTTCAGAAGGTTTAAACTAACATGTACCTTCGGGGTAAGCCTAAGAGTGTTTAATATGATAAGAAGGATGTGCTATGAGGTATTATAATTTCACAATGATCGTATGTTAAGTTTTAAAATCAAAAAAGTTGTGAAATAAAAGTCAGCAAAAGTTATTGTAAGTTTGATTAATAAATTTTCTGAAATTTGGGTCAAATGTCTCAGAGCTTTTCTATAAATCTATAAAGAGTTAGAGGGTCCATGACCTACCAAATAAAAGGTCTATGAGCCTAGTTTCTAATCCATAAAATCTAACATAAAACCAACATCGGAGGAAAGAGTTATTACTATTTTACCGTGGACTATCTGGGCTGAAACTGGGTAGCGAACCGGGTTGGATAAAATAGTATAAGGTTGCCTATTCATGTTTTAAGTCATTATAAACATTTCAAACAGTTCAAAAATAAAGAGAAAACATAAGAGAGGGTTCCAAGAGAGTTCTTGAGTGAGCATGGTGTATTTTTGGTGATTCCTATCGCTAAAGTTTGCCCCCGTGCCTAGAAACATAGTCTCTATGTATGACAATTGTTTTCCCCTTTGATTAGCCACGTTTGGAGCAAGTTTCGGAAGTAGAACATGGTAGTTCTTGGTGTTTTTTCAGGATTTATACTTTGTTTGCTAAGGTAACCATCTGGGGGCTTTTTTATGATTGTTTTTACAAAGTACTACAGATGTTTTATCAAGTTATGATCCTATGGCAAATCTGCCAATTTAAGCTTAATTATAAACTATTTATAGGTGTGTATATAGTGTTTATGAAGATAAGGACATAAGGAACAACTTACTTGAAGGAACTATGGGCGTTAAAACATTCGTTGGAAAGGTATGTTAAGGCTAAGCTTCGTCCTCCCTTTGAGCATGAATTTTAGAAAATTCCTAAATCCTCAAAATGCGATATTTTACTATTCTATTGCTAGAAAGACCTCCTATTAAAGGAATTGGGATTGCAACTGAAGTATCTTCGTGGTTCGATTATATTGATATTCCACTCATTTGATTATATAGGGTATTCGACATCTATATATCATTTTGTCGACTTCTTTGACTTTATGTCAATATGTACGAATTCTTATTCCTCTTTGGGTGTTTTGACATAAAAAGATTATGAAGGAACATTAAGAATTTGCAACCAGTCCTCCTTCCTTGCTGAAGTGTTTTTTTTTGAAAAATATTAAATTAATACGTTGATTTCCAAAACTCTCAAATGTAACTGGTATGTTTAAACTACTAAAGGACATTTTTTGAAATACTTTCTTTTATAAACTCTTAAGGAAACATATATATAAACTATGTAAAGCACATTAAGCTCTTTATGAACATCCACATGTTTAACTTACTTTTGTAAAGTCGATTTAATTGTTCAAGTTTATTCTAAAAGCATATGAGGTTCTACGAGGCATTTACATGTTATACGAAAGTGATTACGAGATTATGAGAATAAAGAGTACCAGCGGGCCAAGATTTGAAACATGATTATGATGGCATACATGCATTACAAATCCATAACATGACATGCTATGCATTCCACTCTTGAGCTATAATTGGGAGGTATGAGGCCAATTGCCTATACTTATACGTATGAGACATAGATGGCAATAAGTTAGCAAATATTATGCCGGTTAGCTATCGAAAGACACCACCATTTCTAGCATTTGGTTGGGTATGATATGCATTTGCATTGATATATATATATATATATATATATATATATATATATATATATATATATATATATATATTTATGGCATATGATTATACGAGTATACCATGCATATTTGATTTTTATAAGTTCATATGTTGGCCATAGAGGCTATTAGAGTTTCAGTTTCAGGTGGTATCTCTATTACCCTTTTTACAACAGCTAGTTATGATTCTACTTTCTTCCTTACATACCAGTACATTTTTATTCGTATTGACATACCATTTCTTGGGGACACTGTATTTTTGTTTTGTGCATGCAGGTCCAGGTAGGGATTCTGATTGACCCCTCTGCTAGGATTTGGGGCTCATCTGTGGGTTATTAAGGTCCACCTTTTCCTGGAGCTATCAGAGAATGTTTACTTTTTGTTGTACATTTTGGGTATAGTTTGGGCCTCGTATCGACCAGTGCTTATAACACTCTTAGAGGATCTTGTGGTCACAATATTCTGAGTTTTTTTTGCAGCTCCTAGTCTCCAGCCCCATAGGCTTGTCATGTATATATATGTATGGATGTATGTCTTTAGTTTCAGCCTCATTGGCCCGCCAGTGCTTTATTATTTTTGAATTGTCTACCTTTGTATATATGACTTGTTGCTTTTAAGGTTATGACCTTAACGGTCCAATCTTAGTATTTCAGATATTGTGCTGCTCGATCTTCTGGACCCACAATTTAGTCAACTAGTATGTTTCAGTGGAAAACTCGGTCGAATAAGGTATCGAGTTCCAGTCACGCCTCCCCTAGTTTGGGGCATGACAAAATTGGTATCAAAGTAGGTCGTGTCCCTGGGAATCCACAAGCCGTGTCTAGTAGAGTCTTTCTTATGGGTGTGTTATAAACCACACTTATAATCAGGAGGCTACAATGTATTTAGGAATGGTTACATTTGTTTTAATTTATTAATCGTGCTACTGAGTGGAGTTATAAGAACATATGAAATCTAAACCGTGCTTTATGTTTCTTATCTGGCAGAGTACTTATGCTCAAGAGATGTCACAATAAGAGATAGGCATAGATCTGGGGAAAGGTACAAGTCATTCCCTGTTGGGTTAGAGGGATAGAGTTCCCCTGGAGGCACACAGTGAGACTCAAGCACCCCTAGTTCTAGCTTCCTCGGCACCTGCTGAAGCCCGAGGAGATGTAGTGCCCCCATCCTCACCAGTTCCATTGGTACCTGCGGTAGCTAGGGACACAGGACCTCCAACACCTGTTGTTCTCCCAGTAGATACTAGGGAGCAGGGGATATGAGAGGTAGTTCAGTTGTTGACTAGGATGGTTTCTATTCATGAGTGATAGCTAGAGCCGAGATCAGAGGCTAGGAGAGATCAGACATAAAGATTAAAGGTATGAGAGTTTCTTCATCTATTATTTACGAGATCCAATTCCACCAAGGACCCTAGAACTTTATCGACCAGGTGTATAGAGTATTGAGGGTGTTGCATGTCTCCGTCACCATAGTTGTGGATTTGGCCTCTTCCCGACTATGTGATATAGCCTTCCTATGTTTTGAGGCATGTGAGAGATCTAGAGGACCTGATGCTCTGCCAGCAGAGTAGGAGGACTTCTCCGAGGCTTTTCTGGCCTAGTTTTTTTCCACGCGAGGTTCAGGAGGCCTGTCTTGACTAGTATATAGGTCTGAGGATGAGGAATATGAGCGCCAGGGATTATAGCCATAGGTATAATTCCTTGGCGAGGTATGCACCAAATATCATATGCACCATTAGGGCTAAAGTTCATCATTATGTGGCTGGTTTGGGAGATCATCTGAGGGCTAAAGCCATACCCAGGGGTCAGTTTATTTCATACCTTAGGGCTTGGAAGTTGATTACTAAAGGTTGTATATACCATCTAGTTCATGTTAGGGATAGGAATAAGGATCTAGCGACTCTTCAGTCAGTTCCTATTGTGAATGAATTTTTGATGGTATTCCCTGATGAGCTTCTAGGAATTCCCCCAAAAAGGGAAATTGCTTTCGTTATAGACTTGCTTCCTAATATGCAACTTATATATATTCCTTCCTATAGAATGGATCTTGTGGGGCTAAGGTAATTGAAGGAACAATTGAAGGACTTACTCGATAAAGGCTTTATAAGTCCAAGTACATCCCCGTGAGGTGCTTCGGTGCTATTCATTCGAAAGAAAGATGGCTCCTTATGGATGTGTATTGACTAAAGACAGCTAAATAAAGTCACCATCAAGAATAAATGTCCTCTTCCATGGATTGATTACTTATTCGACTAGTTATAGGGTGCCAAATGCTTTTCCAAGATCGACATGCGATCCGATTAATATAAGCTGTGAGTTAGGGATGTTGATATCCCGAAGAAAGCTTTCAGGAGGAGGTATGTCAATTTTGAATTCCTTGTCATGTCTTTTGGGCTTACAAATACCCCAATAACCTTTATGGATCTTATGAATCGGGTCTTCAAACCATTCTTGGAGGTATTTGTGATTGTGTTTATTGATGACATCCTGATATATTGACAGTTGGAAGTCGAGCATGTGGACCACTTGCGAGCTATACTGCAGACTCTTCAGGATAACAGGTTATATGTTAAATTCTCTAAATTTGAATTTTGGCTAGCTTCGGTAGATTTTCTTGGTCATGTTATCACATGCAATGATATCAGGGTTGATGGCTAAAAGATTGAGCAGTTATGAACTTGTCGAGGCCCTTGAATCCGATAGTGGTTTGTAGCTTCTTAGGCTTGGCAGGATATTACCACAGATTTGTGAGGGAATTCTCCTTTATTTCCACACTAGTGATGAAGCTGACACATAAGGCAGCTACGTTTCAGTGGACTGAGGCATGCGAGCAGAGTTTCTAGGAGCTAAAGAAAAGGCTTACGACAACGCCTGTCTTGACTCTTATGGATGGCATCGAGGGTTATTTTGTATCTTGTGATACCTTGAAAATTGGCCTAGGCTGTGTTCTTATGCCTCATGAAAAGGTTATTGCATACGCCTCCAGACAGCTGCAGAAACATGAACAAAACTATCCTACTTACGATCTTGAGGTGGTTACGATTGTGTTTGCCCTGAAAATTTGGTAGAATTATCTATATGGGGTTCATATTGATGTTTTCACCGACCACCAGAGCCTTCAATATTTATTTAAGCAGAGGGAGCTGAACCTACGACAGAGGAGATGGCTAGAATTTATAAAGGATTATGATGTTGACATTTTACATCATCCCGACAAAGCTAATGTTGTGGTTGATGCGCTTAGCCAAAACTCCATGGGAAGTCTAAGCCACGTTGAAGCTGATAAGGTCAAAATGACCCAAGATCTATGCTAGCTATCTAGTTTACAAGTGCAGTTATTAGACGCAGAGGATGAAGGTGTTGTCATTCAGAATATGGCAGAATCTTACATTTTTACTAAAGTGAAAGAGCGGAAACACAAGGATCCTAAGTTTATGAAACTGAGGGAAAGGATTCCATAGCAGCATCAACCTTTATTTGAGCTGATTAGAGATGGAGCCCTTAGATATGAGGGCCTCTTATGTGTACCGATAGTAGGAGAGATCCATGCAAAAATTCTTTTAGAGGCCTATTGTTCTAGATATGTAGCTCACCCTGGAGCGACGAAGATATACTGGGACCTTCAACATATCTATTGGTGGAATGACATGAAAAGAGATATTGCCCAGATGGTAGCGTAATGTCCCAACTTCCATCAAGTTAAAGCGGAACATCAGAGGTCAAGAGGCCTAATTCAGTATATTGAGCTTTTATTATTAAAATGGGACATGATAAATATGGACTTCATCACTGGATTGCCTCGCACACTACGAAGGTATGATTCTATTTGGGTAATTATTGATAAGGTGATGAAATATTCTTATTTCTTGATAGTCAGCATTACATATTCAACCGAGTATTATGCCAGGCTTTACATTTAGGAGATTGTGAGCCTTCATGAACTTCCATAATCTATTATCTCTGACCCAGGGATAGCTTACAACATATTTCTGGAGATTCTTTCAGAAGGGTCTAGGAATTTAGGTAAATCTTATCACCGCTTTTCATCCACAGAGTGATAGACAAGCTGAGCGTACTATTCAAACCATCAAGGATATGCTACGTGCTAGATTTTAAAGAAAGTCGAGACCATCATGTACCACTTATTGAGTTTGCTTATAATAATAGCTAGTAAGCTAGTATTCAGATGACTCCTTACGAACAACTAGCAGGCGGAAGTGCAGGTCACTAACTGGTTTTTTTGAGGTAGGGGAAGCAGAGTTTCTAGGTCCCGATATACTTCAGCAAGCGATAGAGAAGGTAAAGCTTATTAGAGATCGGTTGCAGACAACATAAAGTCGGCAGAAGTCTTATGCAGATGTTCGACGATGAGACGTAGAGTTTTATGTAGAAGATTGGGTTTTCCTAAAAGTATCACCTATAAAGGGAGTCATGCAATTTGGCACAAAAGGGAAGCTCAGTCCCAGGTATGTCGGGCCGTATAATATTATTTAGAGATCGACAGGGTGGTGTACGAGCTTAATTTGCCTTCAGAATTTGAAGAGGTCCATCCTATGTTTTATGTAGCTATGTTTCAAAAGTGCATTGGAGATCCTCGGCGTACTACACCCATTGAGGATATTCGCATTGCTGAAGACTTGTCTTATACTGAGATACCGGTGGCTATTTTAGATCGGCAGGTAAGAAAGCTTCAGACTAAAGAAGTGGCTTCCATGAAAGTGTTATGGTAAAATAACAACTTCGAGGAAATATGGAAGAAGTACCCCCAACTATTTACAACTTAAGGTGAGTCGCATTTCAATAATTGAAAATTATTCCTTTACAATAACTTAATTAGATTTTAAATAACTTGAAAGTGAAATTTATGTGTCTTGTCACGAGGTAGCTATACGAAGCCTTGTAACTGAAATTTTTATAATTAAATTTAAGATTTGTGAACATAACAGATATAGCCTCGCAAATAACATGTTAGAGAAAAATAAATGCAACCAAGGATTATTTTGATCCATTCGCGGATGAATGTTCTTAAAGGGGGAGAATGTGAGACACCATATTTTTTTGCATAATATACATAGCGTGGCATGAGTGTATGAGGTATATATGACTTGGTGTAGCATGTAGATAGAATAAGGTTGAAAATAAGAGGTAATATAAGGTCAAAGGAAGCCCTTAAACAAAAGTTCAAGTTAAAGAAATGCCTCGTGCAACACCCACCCATTCGGAAGGTTTAAAATAACCCATACCTTTGGGATAAGACTAAGAGTGTCTAATATGCTAATAAGGATATGTTATGAGGTATTATAATCACACAATGATCGTATGTTAAGTTTTTAAGTCAAGCAAGTTGGGAAATAAAAGTCAACAAAAGTTAATGTAAGTTTGTTTAATAAATTTTCTGAAATTTGGGTCAAATGTCTCAGAGCTTTTCTCCTAATATATAATGAGCTAGAGGGACCAAAACCTACCAAATCGAAGATCTACGAGTCTAGATTCCAACGCATAAAACCTCACATCAAATCGACATCGAAGTAAAGAGTTATGACTATTTTTTCGCGGACTGTCTGGGATGAAACCGGGTCGCGAACCTGGTCAGATAAATAATTAGTATAAGGCTTCCTATTGTCGTTTTAAGTCATTATATACATTTCAAACAGTTCTAAAATAGATATAAAATATAAGAGAGGGTTTCAAGAGAGTTCTTGAGCAATCAAGGTGCATTTTTGGTGATTCCTATTGCTAAAGTTTACCTCCGTGCCGAGAAACATGTCTCTATGCGTGGCAATCATTTCCCCCTTCGATTAGCCGCATTTGGAGCTAGTTTTGAGAGATAGAAATTGGTAGTTCTTAATGGTTCTTCAAGCTTTAGGACTCATTTTTTTTTCATTAAGATTAAGACGTCTGAATCTGAATGATTAAGATGTTATCTCTAGATCTGAATACTGAACGATTAAGACTGTTTTTTTTTCAATATTTGAATGTGATAATTTATTTATTTGTAAATATAATAAAAATATAACTCAAATAAAAATAATACTTATATATTAGAAAAATACTTTATTTAATAAAATAAAATAATTATTTGATAAAAAAATAAGACATTTATGTTTGCTACTGATTATGGAGATTGTTTGTAATGGTGGTGGTGGTAGTAATGGTTGGTATTAGGGGCTAATAATATTGGCGGTTATAGTTGTGATGGTAGAGGTGGTTGGTGTTGTAGTGAATGTCATGATGGTGGCGATTGGTAGTGTTGGTGGTAGTTTTGTGATTGTGAAGTTGGTTAAGGTTAGTAGTTGGCGGTGATAATGGTTGTGACTGAAGAATGTGTGGTAGTTGGTGGAGGTTCTAGTTCTGCTGGTGGAGGTGGTTGATAGTATGAATTGACTGTACTTGTCGTAGTGGCTGATAGTGGAGGAGGTCGCGCTGACAATGACAATGGTGGTGGTGTTGGCTGAAGAATGTGTGGTGGTTGATGGTATATTAGTGGTAGTTGGCAGCGATACTAATTGTGATGTTGGAGTTGATTAGTAGTAGGGATTGATCTCAGTGGTGGTGGAGGTGGCGGTGATGGTGGTGAAAATCGATATAATTATGATGATGGAGGTAGTAGGGGTGGTAGTGGCTGATAGTAGTGGTGGTTCGTGGGGATGGTTGACGACGGTAATGGTGATTGACAATGGTGGTGATGGTTGTGATGACAAAGGTGGTAAGTGGTGGTGACTGGTATTTGTGGATAGAGTGGTGGTGAATATTATCCATACAAGATTACCTCTTAATGGTATTAAGACTTTGTTCAAGATCTTAATGATTACGACCCATTCAGACCAATTAAGTGCTTAAATATTAATGAAAACAAATGCACTTCATGGCCTAAGGTCTGAACCATTCAGATTCAGACCTCCATTAAGTGCAAACAAATGAGACCTTACACTTAGTTTGGTAAGGTAACTATCTCAGAGCTCTTTTATGATTATTTTTACAAAGTTCTACGAACGTTTCATCAAGTTATGATCCTATGACAAATCTGCTAATTTAAGCGTAATTATAAACTATTTATAGGTGCATAGAAGTTCCATATATATAGTGTTTGCCTAGCTTAGGACGTAAGGAATAACTTCCATGAAAGAACTATGGGCGTTCGGACGTTCATTGAAAAGGTATGTTAAGGCTAAGCTTCGCCTTTCCTTTGAGCACAAATTTTAGAAAATTCCTAAATCATCATAATGTTATATTTTACTATTCTATTGCTAGAAAGACCTTCTATTAAAGGCATTGGGATTGCAACTGAAATATCTTCATGATTCTATTATGTTGATATTACACTCGTTCGGTTATAAAGGGATTCAACATCTATATGTCCTTTTGTCGACTTTCTTGATTTTATGTCCATATGTATGAATTCTTATACCTCTTTGGGTGTTTTGACATAAAAAGATTTTGAAGGAACATTAAGAATTTGCAACCAGTTCTCCTTCCTCACTAAAGTATTTTTTGGAAAACTTTAAAATAATACGTTGATTTCCAAAACTCTCAAATGTAACTTGTATGTTTAAACTACTAAAGAACATGATTTTTGAAATACTTTCTTTTACAAACTATTAAGGAAACATATGTAGAAACTAAGTGAAGAACTTTATGCTCTTTATGAACATCCGCATGTTTAAATTACCTTTCTAAAGTCGATTTAAGTGTTAAAGTTTATTCTAAAAGCACATGAGGTTCTACAAGACATTTACATGTTATACAAAAGTGATTACGAGATTATTAGAATAAAGAGTACCAGCGGTCCAAGATTGGCAACAAATTATGATGACATACATGTATTACAAATCAATAACATGACATGCTATGCATTCAACTCCCAAGATATAATTAAGAGGTATGAGGACTATTGCCTATATTTATACGTATGAGACACAGATGGCCACAAGTTGGCAAGTATGATACCAGTTAGCTATCAAAAGATACCACAATTGCTAGCATTTGGTTGGGCATGACATGCATTTGTATCTCTCTCTCTCTCTCTCTCTCTCTCTCTCTCTCTCTCTCTTTCTTTATATATATATATATATATATGATATACGATTACATGAGAATACCATGCATATTTGGTTTCTATAAGGTCAAATGTCGGTCATGGAGGCTATCACAGTTTAAATTTCAGGTGGTATCTTTATTACCCTTTTTACATCAGCTTGTTATGATTCTACTTTCCGCCTTCCATATCAGTATATTTTTATTCGTACTAACGTCCCATTGCTTGGGGATGCTACATTTTTGTTTCGTGCGTGTAGGTCCAGGTAGGGATTCTGATTGACCTCTCTGCTAGGATTCACAGTTTAGTTGTGGGTTGGTAAGCTCCTCCTTTTCCTGAATCTATTAGATGATGTTTAATTTTTGGTGTACAGTTTGGGTATAGTCTGGACCTTGTCCCTACCAGTTCTTATAACACTCTTAGAGGCTATTGTGGACACAATATTTTGTGTTTCTTTTTGCAGCTACTTATCTCCAGCCCCATATGCTTGTCATGTATATATATGTATGTATGTATGTATTTTGTTGGAGCCTCATCGGCCAGCCAATACTTCATTATTTTTTGCTTGTCAACCTTTGTCATATGACTTGTTGTTATTTAGGTTATGATTTTAACGATCCAGGCTTAGTATATCAGATGTTGTGTTGCTTGACCTTCTGGGCCTATAGTTTAGTCAGCTAGTATGTTTCAGTGACTAACTCAGTCGAATAAGGTATCGAGAGCCCGTCCCGCCTCCCCTAGTTTGGACTTGACAGTGCTCATGCATTATGATGGGGAAAATATTAAAGATTATCAGGAGATAGTAAATGCTCTTATTTGCATGGGTTCATACACTTTTGCTTGTAAGAAGCTTGATCTTGATTTTATGAATAAAAGTTTCCACCTGCGAAACTGTTAATTGTTGAGCCACCTACTTTGAAACTTCAACCTCTTCCTTTTAACTTGAGGTATGCATTTATTTTTCCAAATGAGACTTTTCCTGTGATTATATCTGAAACCAATAAGGCATTGAGCTTTAAAAAGCTTGCCCCACACTCGTCGAACCACTAGAAAGGAACATTCTTTTGAGGGAATCTAGTCAATGGAACCACAACTAAAGGAAAACCCTCCACAAGCCATCTGTAGTAGCCTGCTAACCCACAAAGTCTGAAGCCCAACCCTTAACGCTGCTCATGCTCGTCCCTACTCCCCGAGTTGACTAGGACGCCACCGACGAACACTATAACAACCGAATCCAAAATGGCCTTGAACACATGGTTCATCAACTCCATAAATGCTGATGGGGCATTGTTCAACCCAAAAGACATAGCTATGAACTCATAGTGTATGTAACGAATCCTAAAGGAAGTCTTTGAAATATCAACTGCCCTGATCCTCAGCTGGTGGTAACCTGATCTCAAATCAAATTTAGAAAACATTACTTTACCCTATAGCTTGTTTAACAAGTCATAAAAACACGGCATCAGATACCTATCTTAAATAGTCAACTTATTCAGGTTCCAGTAGTCAGTACACATATACAAAGAGTCATCTCTCTTCTTCATAAACAGAGCAGGAGTATCCCATGGAGATGCACTAGACATTTCAGAAGATCCTAGAGCTGCTTCTTTAACTCCTTCAACTCTTTTGGTGCCAATCAAATATAGCGGGATAGAAATGGGTAGAGTTCCCAACTCAATCATCAATGTCGAAGTCAATGTCACGATCAGGTGGAGAACCAGGTAACTTAGTAAGAAACACACTAAATGCTTGCTAACCACATGAACTAACTCAAGTGAAAGAACATCGACACGAGTATCACGAACATAAGAAAGATAATCCAACAACCCCTTAGCCTACCAACTAACCCGCCCTTAGAAATGATATAACTTCCCTCTGCACATATCTATTAGTACCCTTCCACACTAACTGAGGAATTCCAAGCATAGGCAAGGTAACAGTCTTGGCAAAACAACCCAAGACCACAAGATAAGGAGATAACTAACCCATGCCTAGGATCACACTGAAATCAACCACCATTAGGATATCAAGGTCTACCCATGTGTCATACCAAAAGATAGCCACCTCCCAAGACTGTTACACTTGATCCACTACTAAAAGGACTTCGTATGAGGTAGCTACACTTATAAGAACCTACAAGTCCCACACAGTAAACCCAAATGAGAAGCAAAATAAGCAGATATATAAGAATATTCAGAACCATGATCAAAATAATATAGTAGCTGGATGATGATAACGGAGATCATACCTGTAATGATGACATCTGGAGCCTCAACCTCTTGACTGGCTGGAAAATCAAATAAGTGATTGCATACACCTTGGCCATCTGACCTACTTGATTGAGGACCACCTTAAGCCCCTGGGGGACCACCCCTACTACCCTGCACACCACCTCTAGCTGGTGGCATTGGATCCCTGAAGACATGAGCCTGCCGGCTCTATCGCCTATAATGCGTGATTATAGGAAAATCCCTAGCCAAGTGCCCCAACTCACCATAGTAGAAGCACCCTCTATCTAATATCGGCTGATGAGAAGATCCTACTGAACCAGGATGGATGATAACACTCAAAAGTACTCTCAAATAGGAGGTGGTAGCGATCATCAGAGAAAAATAATATTTGTATTCCCAATGAGTGTCAGAGTCGATCTCATCGAGAATAATGTAAAGTCTATTGAGATAATAAAGAATTAAAACAACTTATTGAACTTCAAGGAGCAAACAGAAAAGATAATGATTTGGGGGTTTTGAACTAAAACAAGGTACAAAAGAAAATCAAATAAAAGATAGGTTTGATCAATGGCTTTCACCAAGCAAGGATAACAAGAGAGAATTTGGGAATGGGAATTCAATTGACAAGACTTACACCCAATTAACGCATAGGTAGCCTTGGTTATGAGTATGCTTAATCGTCTTTCAACCAATCAAGAATTTATCCTCCATGGGTTCTCTTGAATCTCCACAGTTTAGTAAACAAACTACCAAATCGACTTGGGTAAGTTGGGCTATTTCTAGCCCCAACTCTTAGATGGGAATTTTTGACAATCAAACTATTTTTAGCTTTGATCTAGAGTAGAAACCCCAAATCCCCACTATTTAACCTTTACCCAATTGAAGAATTCCTCTCTCAAGTAAGAGCCCAATTAGTATGCTAAGTCAATGTTTGCAACCATCAACTATATAATTACAGCATGAAAGATTCAATAGACCCACACAATTTAATCAAGATAAAGAAATAGATAAGAACTAAATACCAAAATAAAGTATTATATCTAATACATTAACCAATTCTCAATTCAATAATTACACCAACAATTAGTCAATTTATAACAAGAGTTTGAAAAAATGAATTTAAAGATTTTACAATAGAAATCATCCAACTCTTACTCCAATGGTGTAGGGTGATGACCTTGCTCTCCAAGCTTTCAAAAGTTATGAAAATTACCAAAGATATTTCCCCAATCAGCTGAAAGGTGTTTTATGTGAGATGGGGTTTCCAAAAGTGTGAAATGACCAACTTGGCCTGACTGGACCCCATCAGTCGCACCTATGGAATTTCCATCGCAGTTGTGTGGCCGTTGTGGTGATAATTGGGCGCAAGTGTGGTACCGCCATGGTGAGGTTCAAAGTGAAAGAGCACTCTCAGCCTAGTAGGAAACAAGCCACAGGTGCGACATCTTTACTCGCGATTGCGGGGCCGTTGTTACGGCACCTAAGGGTGTAGTAGCGGTAGGCGTGGCAGCCTCAGTGCTGATCTTCTCTTTTTTGCCTTACTTTTGCTCCTTTTTGTCCCAATTTCTCCATGACATCCGCATGAACAATAGTCACCTGAAATAAACCAAAACATGCCATAAGTAGTCGCATATCATCATTAGAAGACGCAAAAGCATAAGAAAAGAGATATAGATAAGTGGTAAATTCACCACTTATCACGGGCTACCATAGCTTGAATACCCAAAATGCAAACCTCGAGAGATCTGACCTAAACCCTAGTTGCCCTGCCCAACATGACTTGAATAACCACAATCTAAACCCTGTAAGTCTCCTGCGTGGTCTTGCTAGGCTAAGAATGATGATGATAATCTCTACCAGAGAATCTCCTACCTTGGGACTGAGAACCACTAAACTGCCCCAACAATGAAGCCTCTTGTTACTGCCTCCATAGGCCTCGCAACATAACCTCTCCACAATACAAACATGATCAACAACCTAAAGGAAAGTAGACCTAACCATCACTAAGTGATCTGTCACCAAACAAAGCGGTGAAATCAACCCTCTGATAAATCTCTGCACCCTCTCATACTCTGTCGGTATGGTCATAGCAGCAAGCCTAGTCAACTCATGAAACCTAGAATCATACTCTAAAACAGACATAGAACCCTGCTGAAGATTCACAAGTAGACCCCTGACCGGAGAACCACTCAAAGTATTGGGCACTACCCCTGCCTGTGACACACCTTCCAAAAGGTTGGAGTCCTAACCATGGTGTCCTGAAGAACTGAGGTGGCAACAAATCCTACTAGAGGTTGGCCTGGCCCTAGATTCTCTTGCTGAAGTGGTATACCCTCAATCTTTAACTCTGGCTCTAGTGAAGGTGCTGTAGTAATAGGCGCAGGAGCCTCTTCCTCACCCACTGCTGTACTCATCTTAGTCATATGAGAAATAATGGAACAAATGAAGTTTAAAAGTTGATAGACTCAAGAATGCACAACAACAAAACCAAAAGATGGAATTTTTCTAAGAATACCCTGTAGCCTCCCAAAGGTAGGATACAAATATCATTATACCGATACTGGTAAGATAGGTGAACCTAAAGCTATGATACCATGCTATCATAACCCCTAAATTAGTCCATGATGGTGCCTACTATAACCCCCTAGTAGGAAAGCAAAAAACCAAGACCAATGCTAACAATAAAGACTAAATTAATAATTCAAAAATGGAAAAGAAATAAATAGGCCACAAGTTATTGATATATACATAATAGGTACAAAATATACAACATTGGCCTAGGGGAAATGAAAGAATAATAACATATAGAAGATACCAACTCCAGACCTAATGTCACCAGTATAAGAGACTCTAAAAGTACAGACATAAGGTTATACAGAGATACAATTTTCTATCAAAATACAAAATAAAGATAGTAAGTCTAAGAAAGAATGCAGTAAATCTCTGGATGCCAAGAGCTCACCACAATCCAAACGATAATAATCTGTGAACTAGCAGAGGACCAATGAGGGTGAATCATACTAGGCACTACATTAAAAAAAGATACAGAAGTGTAGTAAGAGTACCAAAACATGGGGTACTCATTAGGCACATAGGCTGACCGAGCTTGGGAGAGTAATATGTATGGTATAAATAACATAAAAAAGGGGTTACACAATGGGAACTAACCTGGGTATCTATCCATACAAGGAGTAAAGAGAAAATAGTACTAATAATACATGCAATATAAGAATAAATGAGAGATGCCGTGCAATATGAGATGGTGCAATGCAGTATGTGGCCAATGCAGAATAGTAAAACTCGCGTTTTCTCACAGCCCACTGGAGTGCATCAACATATGCAGAAAAGTAAATCCTGAAGTATTCTCATGGGCTGCTAGAGCCATTAATAAATACAAAAAGTAAACTGAGAAAAGGTCCAGGAATTCCCCTCGGACTGAGTATAAAAGTGGTACAATTACTTTTCTATAACAACAAATTCGTACAGTTCCTCTCGAATTTAGAAAATTAGTAGTAAAAATGATAGAACTCCTTCAGAACTCCAAAATCCATAGTTAAGTGGTACCTTTCCCTCTTTAAAGCTGAAAACCAGTAGCAAGTGTGGTACAATCCTCTCTTTTTTAAAAAAACCCAGTACTTCTACTCCAGACCGTACCATAATCCATTTGTGTATATATGTAAATGCATGCATGCCAACATAAGTATATAATTATAAGGATATGTATAAGTACACACCAAATAGGGTAAAACCACCCTCCATATCAAGATCACACTAATATGGAGTACATAAGTCCAAGTCCACGACCTCAGGACCATAGTCTCGTATAATAAAGTAATACAACAATAAAATTGTAATAACAAGAACCACTAAAAGAAAACTATTCTACCCTGGGATACTACCTATAACACCCCACCCATTCAAACGTTGGATTAACTTTTACTTTTGGGATAAGATGAAGGGTGCTTAATATGTTAGGAAGGATATTTTATGAGATATTTTAACTGTACAATTGTCGTATGTTAAGTTGATATCAAGCAAGTTGCAAAATTAATGTCGAAAAAAGTTATTGTAAATTCCTTTAAGGAATTCTCTAAAACTTTTGGTTAATTATCTTGGGATTTTTCTCCCAATATATAAAGAATTAGTGGGTCTCGACCACCAAATCAAAGGTCTACGGGTTTTGTTTCTAACGCACTAAACCGTTTATTCATATGACATCAAAATAGAGAGATTTTCACATTTTTGTAAGACCGCACAAGCTGGCACATCAAGGTGGGCCTAAGTCAGTGGAACAAATATATATTGAGATTTCTGTTCTGAAAAATCATTTTATCTCTAAATAACGTCATCCCAAGCCTCAAGAAATATCTGAAGTTCTCCTTAGATCGAATACTCCCTAAAGTTTGATAACTAGAGCTTAGGTGCTTCACAATAATTGTTCTACACGTTGAGCTCATCATCTTGACATAGTTTTCTCTGTGTTTTATGTGGTGCTTCTCTTTTGGAGTTTTGAAAGCATGGTTTCCAGGGAATTAGTGGTATGTTTCAGTAGCTACAGATTTATATTGGCGAGGTAAGGATCGCATACACTTATCTATTAGTTGAATCGATATTCTAAGCTTCTAGTTATAAAAAGTTGTAGTTGCCGATGACTTGTAGTAGTATTTTGTTGATATTGGCTCTATTTGTTATTACTGCAAGTAGGAAGATTTCTTAGCTTTGGATATCGAATATTTTTTTCAAGGAAATCTTTCCCTTACAACCCTCCTTCATAATTCCATGTGCTAGTATCATTTTTATAGCTTTTTGAGCCACAAAGTGGTATTTTAGATACCGTGGCTTCTGATAGACCCTTTGTCTTATTAACTTTGGTAATTATTGTTATGTACTGATTATGTTAAGGTGCTGGAGGGATTGGGTTTGGTGTGATTCTTACGAAGTCACATATGATGGTTATCAGATTAACTGGCATGAAGTATGCATTGTTATATTACCTCGAGAGCTCATTGCTCCTTTGGGATGTTCTTAGCATACTTTAGTTGGGTTTAACTTCTATCTATTACTGTGATTGGCATCATTTTATGCTTTGGACTTGGCTGGTCGCGAGTGTAATATTAACGCCTTATCGATTGGCTATGTATCGTTCTTGCAACCTTGTTGATTTTCACATTTGTTGTAGTACCTTTGGTTGGTCAAGCTTCATAGCAACACCTTTGGGGATTAGATTGAAAGTTATGTTAACGCTTCCTTTTCACTTTTTGGCATGACTATTAAGGCCAAACTTCTTACAGCTTGTATACCATCGCTATTCAACTTATGGCCTTATTCTGTTGAGTTTGCTACCACATCATGATATAGTGATTATCAACATAACTCTATTCCTTATTAGCGGTCTAGAAAAGCATGATATGATTGTATTTAGGTCACATGGGATTACTTGCTATTGTTGTGTTGTTTTTATCATCTAGCTGCCGCCTATGAGCTTGTTTTTGCCTTAGCAAAAACTGAGACTGTAGGGTTTAGGATCTTACATTCTGATTACTATACCATGCCTTTGGGCTGGGCCGACTGTGCCTATGGGCTAGGCAGACCATACCTATGGGACAGGAAGGTTGTACCTATGGGGAAGTCATTACATTATATTACTGTTCTTTTGAGCCGGGGAGGCCATGCCTACATGCTGGGAAGATAGTACCTACGAGATGGGAAGACTGTACCTATGAGGCAACACTTATATTGTACCACAAAGCTTAAGAGTTGTACTGATTCATGACACCTGTACATTAAGACAATTCAAATCAGATTATCATTTAGGTCTATGTAAGGGGGCTAGTATGGGTATTTAGCAATTGTTTGTGCTTGTTTAAATGCTATATTATTACAGGAAGGTAAGGTATTGTACTTCTGTTTTACTCCAGCCCTTCTTGTTCAGTCCTTAAAATTTAGTTTCAGTTTTTAATTTGCCTTACATGCTTGGCATATTATTTTGTACTAATTCCCCATTGCCTAGCGGCGGTGCATTCATGCCTGCAGGATCTGAGCGACAACCAGACAGACCTGCTGGGTAGCATAGATGAGATTTCAGTTGATTGGTTAACTCCTTTCCTTCCAGGGGTTGCTAGAGTCTCAGAGGTTTGCCTTTTTGCTGTTTATAACTTTAGGTAGGTTGGGGCCTCATCCCATAAATTATGGTATTCATAGAGGCTTGTAGACTAGTCAGTTCGGTTGCATAGCTATGATGATAACCAATTTGGCGTTGTATGTTAATTAGCTATAGTTTGTTAGACAATTGGGCCTTTTTGTTGTTGTTGTTGTTGGAAGTTAGCAGCTTGTTGGCCTAGTTTACATTGTATATACCTTTTTATAGCTTTTGTATAGAAATCATGGTGGCCATGAAGGCCTGTAAATTATTTATGCTTTCCTAGATATCATGACAGCCTCGACGGCCGAAATAGGATTTATGTGCTACTTTCTTATTGCATTACATGAACTTTTGGGAGTAGCTATGTTCTTTGTAGAGCTGTTGACAGGTGTCTTACTGATCAAGGGCTAATTTTTAAGCCAAGATATACTTGTTTGTTTTCTTGATTGTATGTGGCTACTATGCGCCATTGGCAAATTGTTCAGCAGGGTCGTCTTTGGCCAAAGTTTTGGCATCAGGTGCCAATTGCGCCACCCTGAATTTGGGGCGTGGCACTACCCCAACCTATGCTAAGGATATCTATTCTATCCTTAATTCTATAATCTAATCTCAAATTGATAACAAGCAACCTAAACTAAGGCTCAAGAAATAAATACTAGTCAAAAGTCCCCAAAACATGCCATACATGTATAAATCATTATAAACCTAATGCTACCTAGAAATGCGCCTAAGCAACATGAAATCTATACTATATATCATTACCTCAGCTACATCTAGAGAAGAGAAAACTATAACCTACCTCGCGATCGAATGACAAACCATGAACCGCCACTCAGAAGATCCTCCTTCCATAATGCCTCAGATAAATACCACACTATTAAGAACATAATCTACACATCAACACAGAACTAATGGTATCCATATTAATATTTCAAAATTTGAGCCAAAAATTGGGTCAAAAATCTAACCTTGAGGCCCATCGATGAAAATAAAAATAGAGTTCAAAATTATGTTCCCTACAGGGTAATAAACCCATGCTCGAAAGTTGAAATGGGAACCATTTTGTGGCACAAAACAGCCTCGAAATATCACTAAACCAAGGAGAATTTTCAAGAATTCAAGCTTGAATTTACGAGAAAGAAGATGGATATAATTTTAGAAATCACAGGGAAGGGTAAGGAACTTACTCAAACACACTTGATGTGAAATTCCCACAAAATCCCAAATCTTATGATCCACTTAGCTCAAATTTGCGAATAAATGGAGATAAAACAAAGTTGGAATATATATACTGCCAGGGATCCTTCACCTTGAACATGGGGACCCCACAGCGAATGCAGCCTTCCCCTCACAAATGCAAAGAGGAAGCCTGACCAAGTCCTAATGAAACTCCTTCACAAATATGGTGGACTTATCGCAAATGCGATCCCGCAAATACAGCGTTCCCCTCACGAATGCAAAGAGGAAATGAGATGCACCAGCCAGGGAAAAACCAGCAAAATGCCAAGTCCGAAACTGGTTCTGAATGGAACCTCGGGATTCATTCAGAATCCTGTGAACGCAAATCAAATATGCTACCCAATTGGAAATGGCAGTCTAGACTCAACGCAATCATCAAAATGACCAACGGAGGTCATCTTGATGAAATGTTGACCGAAGTCAACACTTTTTTATTTTTCATAAAAACCACCCAAGTACCCAAAATGAGTCCAAAGCATCAAGACCCAAACAAAAGGTCCCACTAGCCCAAAATCTATGTTCTGGAGCTAATGATGCTCACAAAATTCTTATCTGGGCCTATTTACTCAGAATATTGAATAAAGTCAAATACTTCAACTTTAAAAGTTCTAAAATAAGGAAATTAATCTAAAACCCAGTCGAACAACTCGATAAATGTGCCACCATCCCTGAAAGTCACATAGCAGTTTGGAAGCTACGGGACAGTTCAAAATGGCAGAAATGCATGAAAACCTAGAAAATAAATTGGAGGGTCATAATAGGATGACTAACACAAATAAGGATTGGCATGCACGAGATGCAGAGTTTGTGAGCAGAGGTACATCTAGAGTATTTTTTAAGGAAGAAGTGAAGAAAAAGAAAGAACAAGATAGGAACATGGCATAGCTAATGAGACCAATAGAATTTCTTACTAAACATGTGATGGGTGTTGGCACTCAAAAAGTGAATTTCGTTGGATATAATGATATGAGGCCTCAAAATGAAAAATGCTTTCAAGAATATAATGAGGAGGCAAATTTTGTAAAAAATCAAGTTAGGGGTTTCCCAGCCTATCTACCAAATATCCAACCAAGGATCTTGGTGGCAAGGTCAAGGGAATCAAGGTTGTAACAAAGAGAAATGAGGTTCTAACTGGAGGGATAACAACCCTAGTGCATCCGGATGGAGATATAGAAATCAAGGAAATTGTAACCAAGGGTACAATCATCGCAGCTCTAATCCTTATGTTCCTCCAGGATGGGATCACCAAAGTTCTGACCAACTATTTATTAGTGATCCCACATGTTCTAAGAAGGAAGACATGTTTTCTTAGGTGTTGAAGATGGTTAAGTCCACTGAATTAAGAATCAAAGATACGAAAGAGATATCTTCAAGCATGGGCCATTTAGTAAGCTTTCATTCAACCGCAATTAAGAAAATTAAGGCTCTTGGTCAGTTGTCGGCTTCACTTAACCCAAGAAAAAATTCATTCTTTTGAGTGATACTATAGTAAATCCAAAGAACAATTATGGAAATAGTAGTCATTGCATGGCTATTATAACTCAAAGTTACCAGGTGTTGGGTAATGACTCAGTCGTAGTTGATAAAGCACAATAAGAAGAAGAAGATACAGTTGATCCCTTGATCATTGAGAGTAAGCTGGTGTAATGGCTCTCATAGTTATTTTCTCATTTTTGCATATTTTTACCATTTCGTCCCTTCCCTTAGCTTCTAAACTGCTTATGTGACTTGCTGTGATTGGTGACATGCTTCTCGAGGTGTTCAATCAGGATTTAGAAGAGTTTTCCCTATTTTGGAACTCTTAAGGTTGAAATATTTGACTTTGGTCAATATTATGAGTAAATAGTCTAAGATGAGAATTTTGTCAGTGTTGTTAGCTCTAAAACATAGAATTTAGGCTAGTGGGACCTTTGGTTTATGTCCCGAGGGTTCCAGATTCATTTTGGGTACATGGCTGAGTTTTAGGAAAAAATCAGAAAAGTGTTAACTTTGGTCAACATTTCATCAAGATTAATTCCATCGGGCATTTTTATGATTTCGTTGAGTCCAAAATGCCATTTTCAGTTGGGTAGCTTATTTAATTTATGTTCACGAAATTATGAATAAATCTCGAGGGTCTATTTGGAGACTTTTTAGAAATGGTATTTTGATGGTTTTTAGCTGCTAGTGTAGCTACCTTTCCTCTTTCGTGATTGTGATGTGGCCTTCACATTTGCGATAGTCTGATCATTGACCACCACACTAACGAAGGGTCCACCATGTTTGCAATGAGGGATCCACTAGGACCTGGTCTAGCTCCCTTCCTTATAATCGCAAGAATGACCACCGCGATCATGATAGGTCTTTCTAGTGCAGTCCCACAATTTGATAGGAGTCCTCACGACTGCGATGAAGGACCCTTAATAATATATAAAGTCCACACTTCATGAATTTTACCATTTTCAACTGAATTTTTTTCCTTTTGATCTTAGATGTAAAATTCTTGAAGAGTTTTTCACTTCCTTCTATTCTGGGTAAGTTTTTTGTGTCCCCCTGCGTTATTTTTGTTAGTTTAATGCATTGTCCATTTCTAAAACTTGTTAAATTTGTATCTTGATTCATGAAATTTCTCATATGATCAAGCAAGCTTTCAGGGCTATTTTGGGCCTCGAATTTTTTCTTATTGGTACTCAAATTTTTCGCATGGGTTTATAGTCCTACAGGAAGCATAATTGCGATTTTTTTTATTGACGAGCCCCGAGATTTGATATTTTGACCTATTTTCTGGTCTAAAATTCTAAATACTGATATAGGTATTATTAGTACCATCTTGACTAGTAGATTATATTGGTGATGGCGTGGCAGTGATTTGAGGAACTTTGGAAGGGGAAGGCTCCTGAGTGACGGCTCATGTTTGCGATTCGGCCTCGAGGTATGTTATAGTTTACCTCCCTTAGACTTAACTCGGCTAGATAGTATATTTTATAAATTTCATGAATGTTAGGGATACTTATAGAGTAGATTTAGGTAATTATGATCCTTCTACATAAATTGGCCATTTTCGGGACCTTAGAATAGTAATTTCTATTAAACCTTAGCTTAGGTTGCCTGTAGCCTTAGTATGATTAGTTAGTGAATCCTTGGCATAGAATTAGGGGATGATTTTTGTGGTAGAGTAGGCTTTTACTGTTGGTTTAATTTTATCATTCCTGTTTCTATGTTTATTTAATTTATTATGCTATCGTGGGACCGTGGTTTTGGATTTGGCAGGTTTTCTGGTTAGTAACTTGTTTAAAGGATGGTTTTACCCTTTTTGGTGTATATTTTATGTTTACATGTACTCCCTTGGGATGACACATATTCATTCATACACGTACATACATACATCTTTGGCACAGTTTGAGAGGAAAATACTGGATTTTTGGTTTTAAATGAAATTCTTCACTTTTACTACGGCTTCAGATCATAGAAAGGATTGCACTATTTTATCACTAATTTTTCGGAGATAGAAAGACTGTTTTACTTCTAAAATCGGTCCGACGTAAGATTCCAGTCAATTTTTATTATTCAGCCCAAAGTAAGATTCTGGATCTGTTGCACGTTACTGTAGTTACTACATCCAAGGTGAGATTCTGGGTGGGTCTGAGGTAAGATTATGGGCTTTAATTGCATCGACCATATTCTTGCATTGAATTATCTCTCATTTCATGACATTCTCCTTGTAGATCCAATATTGGGTGTTTTACTATTGTTATTGTTATTGTCTTAACTATTATCTCCAGTTAGGTATGAGATTTCTAGTTAATTTTGGCTTATATTTTCACTTCATATTCCTTATATTGTATATATATCCCTGACCTCAGTCGGCCTATGATTCCTACTGAGTAACTCATATTTTGAGACTTATACTACACTTTTGTATCTTTTTTTTGATGCAACACCTAGTATGAGTTATCCCCGCTGACCTTTCTGCTCATTCGTGGCTCGTTGCTGTTCGGATCATGGTGAGCTCCCAATGTCCAGAGATTTACTACTTTCCCTCTTGTTCTTACTATCTTTATTTTGCATTTTGATAGACTATTTGATCTTGTATAGCCTTATTCTCGTGCTTTAAAATCTCTTGTACCGATGACACTAGGTCGGGGGTCAGTTCTTTATGGTTATATATTGTCTTTATTGGTCTCTTTAGGGATCGATTGTATATTTTTTACCCATTTTGTATATATATATATATACTGGTGGCCTATTTTTGTCATTATTTTACTTCTGCTTTATCTAATTCCAGCTTTACCTATAGTACTTGCCTTGGGTTTTGGCTTGCTTACCGAGGGTTATAGTAGGCGCCATCACGACTCAATTTTGGGTTGTGATAGCATGGTATCAAAGCCTTAGGTTCAATGGTCTTATCAGTACAAGAGGAAGTTTCTAGTAAAGTCTCGCGGATTGGTATGATGACATTCGTATCTTATCTGCGGGAGGCTATAGGGCATTCTTAGCAAAATTCCATATTCTATGGTTCTATATCGTGCTTCCTTGATCCTATAAACTTCTAAATTTCATTTGTTTCATTCTTTCCTAGATGGTTTGTATGAGATCAATAGACAATGAGGGTGAGGCCCATGCGCCTGCAGTTAGAGTGTCAACTAGGTGATGGGGCAGGGGTAGACCTAGAGGTTAGGGTTGGGAATGGGCTGCAGTGCCATCTCGGGCCCAGACTAGGGTACCGTCTCTAGAGCCAACATGAGAGGTTGAGGATGTTCAGTATCAACCAGAGGGCGTGTGGAAAACCCATCCCCCATTGGGATTTATAGCTACACCAGTTCTATATAATACATTAATTAGGATTCTTAGATTCTTGGAGGACATGTCAAAGGCTGGGGCCTTGCCTAGCACTCCTAGTAGTTCACAGGTTTGAGATGAGGCATAAAATTTAGCCCAGGTAGCGACACAAGGTTTAAGAGTGCAGCCTGATGCGGTATCTCATCATTTAGAGGTATTGCAAAATCCAATGGTTGCTCAACCTATGGTAGCTAGGCCGTATATGTCTTTTGAGGAGTAAAAGAAAATTGGTAGGTTCATCAGGTTGGGTCTTTTGAGGTTTGCTGGTGTTTCAGGAGAGGATGCTCATGAGTTCATAGTGAGTCATTTGGACAGGTTCCTTGCGTATGCATATTGACTACAAGAGTTAAATAAGGTAACCATTAAGAACATGTATCTGATGCCTCATATGGATGACTTATTTGACTAGCTCCAGGGTGTGGTAGTATTTTCTAAGATAGATTTGAGATCGGGTTTTCACCAATTGAGGATTAGGGAAGCAGACATTATACTACCTTTAGGAGTCAGTACGACCATTTTTAGTTCCTAGTCATATCTTTTTGTTTGACTAATGCTCCAGCCACGCTTAGGGAGTTGATCAATCGTGTGTTTAGAGACTACTTAGATTCATTTGTCATAATGTTCATCGATGAAATCTTGGTTTATTTGAGAAGTAGGGAAGAGCATGAGTAACATTTGAGAGTAGTGCTTCAGACCTTGCAAGATAAGCAATTGTATGTCAAATTCACTATGTGTGAGTTTTGGCTTGAGTCCATAGCATTTTTGGGGCATGTGGTGTCTAGGTATGGGATTATGGTGGATCCTGTGAAGAATGAGGCAATTTGTGATTGGGATAGGCCTGCTTCTCCTACCAAGGTTTGTAGTTTCATTGGGTTGGCAGATTACTACATATAGTTTATGGTGGAGTTTTCTTCTATAGTAGCACCTTTGACTAGATTGACTCAGAAGAATATCCCTTTCCAGTGGTCCGACGAGTGTGAGGCGAGCTTTCTGAAGCTCAAGGCCTTATTGACTTCAGTACTGATTCTTACTCTTTCAGTTAAGGGCCATGGGTTACTGTAATGCTTCTGGAGTTGGTTTAAGTGGTGTATTGATGCAGTAGGGCTGAGTTATTGCATATGCTTCTAGACAACTAAAGCTTCACAAGAGGAACTACCACACACATGACTTGAAGTTGGCGGAGGTGGTCTTTGCGTTGAAGATTTGGAGGCACTATCTATATAGGGTTCATTGTGAGATCTTCACCGACCATCATAGTATTCAGTACATATTCATCCAAAAGTACCTTAGTTTGAGATAATGTAGGTGGTTGGAGTTACAAAAGGACTATGGCATTTTGATTCTCTATCAGCCGAGTAAGAAAAATACACTGGCAGATGCCTAGAGCCAAAAGGCAGTGAGTACGGGGAGTTTGGCATTCTTAGTGGCAGAGGATTGACCTTTAGCTTTGGACATCCAGTCTTTAGCTAACATATTAGTTAGGCTTGATAATTCAGAGCCTAGAAAGATCCTTGCTTGTATTAAGGCTGGATCTTTGTTTTTAGAGTAGATTCAGGCAAAACAATTTGATAATGTGAAGTTGAGGATGATTCAAGATAAGGTGTTGAGTGGAGAGGCTAGAAAGGTGACCTTTGATTCAATTGTAGGTCTATCATGCCAAACATCCACCATATAAGGCAGTCATCTCTTGTGAGGCACTCAGCTGTGCTTATTGCTAGATCCATAATCTCCTCTAGCGCCTTAGTGGTAGTCACATCAACTAACACTCCATCTCACTAAGGACGGAAGTTTGCCTACTCCTCCATAGCTTGTTGCTTGTGATAATACTGACTCAACCTGCCACTAAATAAAAATATCTTGCCATACCCAATCTTGGACTACTTTATCATCGCTCTCATAATAACTCTTACATCGACCCTCTACCTTGGTACACCAAACACACATGACCTCCAATCACTATTATGGTATTCTCACATGGAGTCAACCTGCTACACACAATCTTTAACCAGACCTGGGCCTCTTTGGTGAAGTAAGTCATCTCTAAGGTCTTATGAGTCTCATTATCTTTCCTTCAAAGCTATAAATTTGTTAACTGCAACCCACATAAAGTGTGGAAAATCGCCTGATATGAAGGGTGTGCACAAACCATAGTAAGTAGCAAACTAGGAATAGCTGGAGTCCTCGATATCTGACATAGAAAATCATCTTGAAAGGTAACTAGCATGCTCCACACATGAACCTACTTGGTCTTCTCTAAAGGGTTCAAATTTCATAAAATTCCTTGACGAGGCTAAGGTTTCACTCGCCAACATTCGCAAATATGAGCTGCAGTCCCAATTGATAAGCACGGGCCACAATGTGTGAAAACTTATCTTGTAACTTAGCTTCATTGACTGGTACATGTGGTAGGTACTTTTACTTAGTTAAATTTTTGAACCATGACTTACCATAGGATTCAACCCATTTAAAATGATATTGATTTTTGATTGGGGAAGGTGCAGAAGTTTGAGCAATTTCTCGACTTCTGATCCCTTGACCTGTGCGGTCTCTTTTCCTCCTTTGGCCCTTATGGGCCTTTCCTTTCCCTTTTGCTTTCCTTGGATTTTCCATTGTACCTGCAAAAAAATAAGAATTAGTAATCACACAATGTGTCTAGAAAATTAAGCAAAAATGGTGTCATGATGACCTCATACTTAATTTACTAGCACGGACATTCAGACTTCGTTATATCCTTGTAATACATTTATCTTAGCTATTCACAACACATTATCTAATTTTCCCAAATATTCATGGACCACCCACACTTCTACTGTTCTAGGCATTATAGATTAAAGAATGACTAACAGATCCTTAAGACAGTCATCATACATCTATAATAGAAAGAATAACACCCATGATTATAATTTGGGTCTTTTCATCAAACATATGATATCCTTAATGGTCCTAGTTAAACACTCATGCAAAGGAGTCTATCATTTTTCTCAATTTGACCAACTTTATTAATATCTATACAACTAATCCCAACAATAAATCATATAAGAATCAAGTCTGTCAGAACAATTAAAATTTAATCCATTTAAAAAATAATAGCAACAAAAGTTTACCAAATTAAGTGATTAATCATGACTTTATCAAACCCACAAAATTAATTTCAATAAATAACCATGGAAATTCAAATTATCATATAGAATATTCTCAACATTACCTTAGCAACTATTTAGAACTACTTATCAACAAAACAACCTAAATTATACTAAACTTAAATGTCCATAATTTCAAAGCTTGAAACTTTTTGCAAAAATGATTAAACAAAAATTCAAAATTAATGCAATGGGAACATTGGGAAATGGGAGTATCATGAAATAGAGAAGAAAAATTACTACTTTGAAGCTTATTTTTTAAACTGAAAGGGCCACATGGGAAAATTAGATAAAATGAAAGTTAGAGTATTTACATAAGTGAGCTGGCCCAAAGTGCAAAAGCCTACTAGAAAAATGAAAAACAAACAAATAAAAGAGAAACAATTTAAGACAAAAGCAAAACATGAAAAATCTGAAAAGAAAAAGAGAGTTGAAGCTTTGTAAATATTTTAGAGACAAAGATAATGGGGGAATGAGGGTTTTCGTTTTAGCGAGTATGTGTGAAGTTAGGAAGAAGAGTGTGAGAGGGGTTTAAAAGGTATGCAGTGGGGTGCGTGGGATCTATTTGACCGGATCTCTTAAATTTTTGCCTTGGGCCTTGCATGGAAAAACCAAGGGAGAAGCCTTGGGCCTCGTTAGGTAAGGCTACCAAGAAAAGTCTTGGGTATGACGTGGTGAGATCTCCAAGACATGCTCTTTTTCCTTTTTTGTTCCACGCGCTCTAGTTTTGCAATGTTTTTGTATCCCATCCTGCACGTAGTCACAATAAACATTATTAGGTTAGGTTGCCTCAAACCTAGCACCTTATTTAAGGTCGTGACATGACATCCTTTTGTATTTTTTTCTTTTTCCTAATTTTTTTGTTCTTATTTTCATTTAACTACATTTATTACAAATCACAAGTTGTCTCCCATGCAGGAGCTTGATTTAACAGTGCCATATGATGTATTTCACCTTATCAACCTGGTTCATTAGAATGGATTGAACTCTATGGTTTTTCATAGAAATGACATTCCTTAAATCAATTCTTGCACCTTTGAACACCCTTCATTTATGACCTTATCTTGGAATTTCATTCTTTACCCTGCCTAACCACATTGTTAAATAACTTGGTGGCTGAAGAAACAATGTTATCCTTCAAGTCTTCTCCTACCACAAAACTGTCTATTGACTTGTTCATTGGGTCTAGAGAAAGGTAGAATTTTTCAACCAATACAACCTAGTTGATCCCATGCCATGGATATATCAGTAACATTTTAAGACTTTCCCACACTTCTGATAGAAGTTCAGCTTTTATTTTTCTGAAGCAAAGAATGTTGTTGTCCGTTGTACTTCTTTTCTGTGGGCCCCACTTATATAGGAACACATCTATGTGCATGCAACATGTCAAAATAAAGTCTGGCGGTGTGGTTTGATACACACTGTAGCCTCCTCTTTAAGAGAATATATGAACATTTACTACTTCAAAGTTTCATCAGAAATTTGCGTGTTCCTAAGCTATCACATACTCCTATGAAATTCTTAGATGATGAATAAGATTATTCTCTTTGGCATTTCGAAATTGTCCTTTATACACACAGGCTCTCTCCACTGGATCTTTTGCTGATATTTGTGATAACTCAGAATCAACATCTAATACTGTGATAGCTGACACTTCTCCATAGATATTTGCCAGCTTTAATGATTTGTAAGTATCAAAAACTTTCACTTTTTCATGCGCTTGCACAGTAAGCTATCCATATGTGAAAACAATAAAAAACTTGTCTATAGCCAAGAATGGATGCCCCAAAATAAATAGAACTTCTGGATCCAACTAAAAATCAAGGATTATAAAATCCACCGAGAAAATTTAAAAATTGATTTGGTCCAATATTTCTTCAACAATACCATCTGATCTAGTCAAGGACCTTTCAGCTACTTGCAAAATAATAGTAGTGGGTCAGGGACTGCCAACCCTATCTTCTTAAAAAGTAATGAAGGCATCAGACTGATGCCCGCTCTAAGATACATTGTGCTTTTGCCAAATAGAGATTTTAATATTGAAACTTCTTGGGTCCTTTAGATTTATTGGCAATCAATTCTGAATATGACATGATCACGGCTCGGTCATATCTCACTACAACAAATTTGGCCTAAGGCCACACTCATTTTAGACAACACTTAAAAAATATTGCCAAAAATATCCTAGGGCATATTTTAAGGAGAGATCTTTGCTTAAACCTTTTGGTTACAAAATATTAGACAATTCCTTATAAACATGATCTTATAACATAGATTATGCTTTATTAGCGTGGCCAAATTTAAAAATATTTGACAACACTTAATTATACATATGTCTACCTTTTAACGTGTTCTCTATTCATAATTATAAAGGCAACAATTGATACGTTTTCCTTCAATATTCTTTAAACTTTTTAGCCTAAAATTAATATTCCTTCCATATTACTTTTAGTGAAAATTTCCCACCCACAATGAATAACTGAAAGGGAAAAAGACTTTGCTTATCCCTAAAATTTCCCCCGATCAATTTTGAAATGTATGGATCCCTATTCCTTAAAATGTTCCCTTGATAAATTTTGGTCAATTGTCACGACCCAACTTCTCAGGTCATAATGGAACGTACATCCCCCCTTAGTAGGCGAACCAATCCCCGTAGCCCAAAATGGTTAGTAATGAGCTACTACCTAACCAATACACACAATGCAAAAAAATAACAAGAATCAGATATAATAGAGAACAATGCGGAAGCAAATAACCTGAATATATATACAAGGAAGCTACACCAACCCCAAGACATGGTATCGATAGTACATGAACTTCTAATAGAGTACAAGTGCTAGAAGTAATAAAACAGAATATAAAACTTTCTCCGAATAAATAAAGAGTAACAGTGCAAAAAAAATAGATGCGGTCAAGCCCCGACGTCAGGCGCTCACCCTAGTCTCGAATATCCAAAGTTGCACGAGTCTCCATGCGATCAATGGTGAAAGCTCACACTAATATTTGTAGTAGAAAGATGCAAAAGTGTAGTAGGAGCACCAATTTCTAAGCAACGGGTACCCAGTAGGCATCATCGGCCGACTGAGCACATATAAGATATAAAAAAAGTAATATAGCAGATAGCAAAGAAGCAGTCACAGAAGCAATAGAGAAAGCACATTGAACTAGCACAGAAAGAAGTCAACAAGAATTACAAACATGCTATGCTAGCCACATAAGATATATATAACACAGAACACAGGTGAAGGGAAGAAGAACGCACCTGGAGTCATTGCAACAACAATATATATAAAGCGAGAGTTTAGAAAAATGGCGGTATACCGGTAACCTCAAGTGAAAAGGGAAAGAAGGAAAGCAAGTAAACATAATCAAGCTAGAAGCAATAAAACCGCAATCATGCTTAAACACCCCTTCAAGATAAGAAAAATAAGATGGCAATCTCACAATTATGACCCTAGGATAGGATAATCCACACCACAAGGAAATCACAAAGCCAATAACCAGCACCACCATAACATGGAATCCACTAACCCACAATAACTCAGAAGGCCACATTATTAGTGCCTCAACAATATAAGACCCACTAATCCATCACGAACAAAGGCCAAATAATCACCACCTCAATATGCTAGAAACCACTAAACCACTAAACCACTAATAACCGAAGGCCATAACAAGCACTATAATACGACAAAAGTTATATAATCTGCCTACAGTTCCAACGGCTGCCCATAAAACTGAGAAACACAATCAAGTGAAAACAAACCCTCCGATATCTCATACTGCTGGAGCGTACACTGAGAAAACATCAAACAAGGGTGGAATCTGGATAATATTCATGATAATATGACATGATGGAACCAGTGATAGTAACCCTGTATGTACCTCTTCCGGGGCCTATAGGCCCAGCAGGTAGGATTCATGAAAGGAAATGACCCGTATACCACAACTACACCATATACCCCTCCTCCGGTACACTCGACACATAGTCCCTGGTTCGAATCGGCAAGGTCCATAAGGGTTTGTGACCACATATTAAATGTGAAGTCTCAAAGTATAGATTAATAATCAGAATCTCGTAGTATATGCCTGAATTTGATTCGAGTCTAAATAAGTAGTAGTAGTCTGAAAACCCCTTTAAAGAGTGCCTAAAGTGTATCCGGGTTTAAATCAATAATCAAGTCTCAATAACCCTTATAAAAGGTGCCCAGATCATATCCAGGTCTAAATACGTAGTAAAAATATGTCTAGCACTCTGCACAACCGAGTCTAGTATCATTGTTAAAACTGGTGATAAAATCATCATAATATCCTCTCTACTCCAAGAGGTTTCATAAAAATTAGTTTCAAAACCCTTTCATAGTCATTTTACCAAAAATGGCCCCTCGGGGCCATGTAAGGTTTAGAAAACCATTTGCTGTAGGATCGAAGACAAATCAGTAGTAAAATATGCGGAAAAATCCTTTGCATAAATGATATGCTCGCAAACAATAAATTAGCCCAATGGCTCACAAACAACCCTATTGGCCTTGCACAGGCACAATCAGCTCTACATCACAGATATCTAGCCTAAAGTAATAACCAAATTTCTAGGACTCGCTTACATTCCCAAATATCTCACTATCAATGGTCCAGAGGCATATACAAAGGTCACACAGGGCCACAAAGGTAATATTACAATACTACAATGAGTACTACAACCAACATAAGAAATAAACAGACCAAAGATATGGACAAGGTAGGGGGTACCAACCTAAAAAACCAACCATAAGATACTAATTAATGCAGTAATAGCCTATATACGTAGAGTCTAGGTAGGGAAAACCATAACCTATATGTCATCCGATGACTAGCTGCTGGAATAACATCGTCCAAGCTCAAACTACTCTGAGAAGCCCCAAATCATGAACAAACTATCAAAATAATATTCTACGTGTAACACCCCAGAATCTGAACCAGCTACTGGACTATACTTAGCTACTCTGAGAACCGTCTTTCAGGAGTATGGTCTATCCTATAGAGTCGGGGTTCCCTTAGATTATAGAACCCCCAAGACCTTTGGATAGGACTACGACTCAGTTGACAATCCACGTCAGACTTGTTCGTACCGTTGGCAAGGTATGAACACCCTCTCATCCAGGGTTACAGGTTGGCCCCATAGTTAGATCTGCTTGGGGTATGTCAGTTAATAGTACCTCCCACAGTCAGGATCATGTTGCATTAACCATGTACTTTGTATTTATGTCATTATTCAGTCAGCATGTTATATTCATGATTTGTACTTGGTCATTGTATTCAGCTAGCGTTCAGTTTATGCTTGTATATATATACTTCCATGTTCGGATTCCTATATTGATCAGCATAATACCTATACCGCATGCTCAGTACATTCAAAGTAATGACACATACTTTTGTACTACACCATTGTATGATGTAGGTTTAGGCGTTCATCATCCAGACCGCGCTTAGTTCAACTTCCAGTCTGTACTCAACAGCTTCATTGGTGAGTCCTTATAGATCGAGGATGAGAGATATCCTTTACTTTTCAGTCTTCTTATTTCAGTTTTCAGATTGTTAGAGTTAGCTGGGGGCATGACCCAGTAACTCATATCAGTTAGAGGTTTTCAGACATAGTCTAAATTCAGCTTGAGTTGTTAGGGTTGTTTTTCAGTCATCACTATACTCTTCATATATTTAATATATGCAAATATTTTGGGTCTGTTCCCCACTTCAAATATTAAACTGTTTTTAGCTTTCGCACAGTGCAAGATTTAACTGAACTTGTATAGATATGCCATGCCATGGGTTAGCTTGGTATTACTTGTGACACCTAGCACTGTGTTGCGTCTAGGGGGTAGCCTCGGGGCATGACAAACTTGGTATTAGAGCATCAAGTTTAAGTGTCCTAGGGTGTCTAAAAGCCGCATCAAGTAGAGCCCTCTTCATGGGTGTGAAGCGCCCCACACTTATGAGGGAGGAGCTATGAGATGTCATTAGAAAAAACTTCCCTTCTTTCTTTTCCATATTGTGCTATAGAATATGAACTCTATTTAAATCTCCTTCTAACTCGTGCTCTTTGTATTTCAGAAAAATGCCTTCTAGAAGAGCTAACACCAGGGATCAGCCAGCAGCTCCAGCAGACCCAATGAATGAGCAAGTCACACATGCCAAATTTAGGGCTGCTTTCCAAGTGCTTGCTCAAGCCATGACTGCCCAGGTCAATCAGTAGGCTGCGACACCAGCACCACCTCATACTAATACTACTGCATTAAGGATCCGGAATTTCACTCGGATGAACCCCCCAGAATTTCATGGGTCTAAATTAGAAGAGGATCCATAAGAGTTTCTTGATGACATCAAGAAGGTGACTGGCATTATGGGTTTCAGTCTAGTCGAGAGTGCAGACTTAGCTGTCTATCAGTTGAAGGGAGTGGATTACACTTGGTACCAACAGTGGAAGAAGTCTCATTATGAAAATGCAAGACCAGTGGATTGTAACCAGTTCAAGACTGCTTTTCTGGACCGGTTCTTCCAACTCGAGCTCAGGAAAGCCAAGGTCCAGGAATTTATCAACTTGAAGCAGAATGATATAAGCACGAGGGAGTATGCACTCAAGTTCACATAACTATCTAAGTATGCCCCAGCGATAGTAGCCGACTCTAGAGCTCGTATGAGCAAGTTCATGTCTGGTGTGTCCGATGATGTGGTCAAGGAATGCAAGATGGCCATGCTTATTAAGGAAATGGACATCTCCAGGTTGGTTACTTATGCTCAACAGATTAAGGAGGAGAAAACCAAAGAGATGGGAGGAGACAGTAAGAAAGCCAGAACATGTGATTTCAACTACTCTCAGCATAAGTCAGAGGGTGGTAATAGCTCTCAATTCTGTCAGAAGTCTTCAGCTCCAACTCCATCTTCTTCTAGTGCCCTAGTGCCTAAATTCAGATAGGATTGATATGATAGAGCACCAAGCTCTAAGTCCAAAGGTACAGTTAATAGCAAGCACACTCATCCAGTGTGTAAGAAGTATGGTAGAAACCACTAGGGTGAGTGCATGGCGAGTAGTGGAAATTGCTTTGGGTGTGGTAAGCCAGGCCACAGGATGAAAGAGTTCCCTGTAAATTCTCAGAAGGGCAGGGATATTCATTCGAAGAATTAGGCCAGCTCTGCAGCAGCTTCAGCGGGTCACCCCACTCAGCAGGGTGCCTCGTACGGTACAGGTGGTGGTCAGCACCAAAATAAGTTGTATGCCCTTCAGACTCGACAGGACCAGGAAGATTCTCCCAATGTGGTCACGGGTACATTACAAGTCTTCAATTTAGTTGTTTATGCATTGCTAAACCCAGGGGCTATGCTTTCCTTTATAACCCTATATATAGCAGTAAATTTCAGTGTCAGTCCAGAAGTCCTCCCAGAACCTTTCTCAGTCTCTACTCTAGTTGGTGACCCAGTTATAGCTAGATGGGTATACATAAATTACCCTATCACCATTTCCTAGAAAGTTACCTCAGTCGATCTTGTAGAGTTAGGAATGACTAACTTTGATATTATTCTAGGCAATAATTGGTTACATTCTTGTTAAGCCTCAGTTGATTGTAGGACTAGGATCGTTTGGTTTCAGTTTCTAAACGAACCAGTCTTAGAGTGGAAGGGTAGTACCTCAGTTCCTGTAGGTCGATTCATCTCTTACCTTAAGGCCAAAAAAATGATTTCCAAAGGGTATATCTATCACCTTGTTTGGGTTAAGGATTCAAACTCTAAAATTCCAACTCTCGAGTCAGTCCCAGTAGTGAATGAGTTTCTAGAAGTGTTCCCAGAAGATCTTCCCAGAGTTCCTCCTGAACGGGAAATCGACTTCGGAATAGATCTCCTTCCAGATACCCAGCCTATTATGATTCCTTCTTATAGAATGGGTCCCGCTGAGCTTAAGGAATTGAAAGAACAGTTGAAAGACCTTCTAGATAAGGGCTTCATCAGACCAAACATCTCTCCATGGGGTGCTCCTATATTGTTCGTGCGTAAGAAAAATAGTTCTCTCAGGATATTCATTGACTACCGCCAATTGAACAAAGTCACAATCAAGAATAAAAATCCCATCTCCAGGATTGGTGACTTGTTTGACCAGCTTCAGTGTGCTAGTTGCTTTTCTAAGGTAGACATCAGATTCGACTATCATCAGCTCAGGGTCAGAGATAGTGACATCCTAAATACAGCCTTCAGAACTTGGTATGGTCACTATGAATTTGTTTTTATGTCTTTTGGACTAACCAATGTTCCAATAACTTTCATGAACTTAATGAACAGGGTGTTCAAATAGTATTTAGACTTGTTTATCATTGTCTTCATCAATGATATCCTTATGTATTCTCTAAATGAGGAGGAGCATGCGAATCATCAGAGGGTCATTGTGCAGACTCTCAAAGACCACCAATTATTGGCCAAGTTTAGTAAGTGTGAGTTTTGGTTTAAATCAATTGCTTTTCTCGGTCGTGTGGTGTCTAGTGAAGGAATTCGAGTTGATTCTCAGAAGATTGAGGTAGTAAAGAATTGGCCCAGACCCATCTCTCCGACAGACATCAAAAGTTTCTTGGGTTTGGCTGGTTATTACAGGAGGTTTGTGGAAATATTTTCATCCATAGCCACCCCATTGACCAAGTTGACTCAGAAGAAGGTCAAGTTTCAGTGGTTAGATGAGTGTGAGAAAAACTTCTCAGAACTGAAGACCAAGTTAGCTATAGCCCCTATTTTAACTCTACTAGAGAGTTCAGATGGTTATGTGATTTATTGTGATGTATCTAGGGTTGGCCTGGGTTGTGTTTTAATGTAGCAGGGTAAGGTCATAGCTTATGCTTCCAGACAGCTTAAGGTCCATGAGAAGAACTACCTGACTCATGACCTCGAGCTTGCAGCTATTGTGTTTGCCCTAAAGATTTGGAGACAATACTTATATGGAGTTCATGTTGATGTGTTCATAGATCATAAGAGCCTCCAGTATGTGTTCACCCAGAAAGAGTTGAATCTTCGTCAGAGAAGATGGCTTGAGTTCCTCAAAGACTATGATATGAATGTGCTCTACCATCCGGGTAAGGCTAATGTGGTGGTTAATGCCCTCAACAGACTGTCCATGGGTAGTGTGTCACATATAGAGGAAGAGAAGAAGGAACTAGCCAGAGATATTCACAGGCTTGCTCGTTTAGGAGTTTGCCTTATGGACACGATAGATGGTGGTGTGATAGTTTAGAATGGGTCAGAATCTTCATTGGTAGCGGAGGTTAAGGAGAAGCAGGATAGTGATACTATATTGCTTTAGTTGAAATGTGCAGTTCATTAGCAGAGAGTTGAGGTTTTCTCCTAAGGGGGAGATGGTGTGCTTCGTTACCAAGGTCACCTATATGTTCCTAACGTGGGTGAGTTGAGGTAGAAGATCCTTGTAGAAGCCCATAATTCCAGATATTTCATTCATCTGGGTGCCACTAAGATGTACCATGATCTATGGGAAGTTTATTGGTGGAACGACATGAAGAGGGACATCACAGATTTTGTGGCTGAGTGTCCCAACTGTAAGCAGGTTAAAGTAGAACATCAAAAACTAGGAGGTGTGACTTAGGAGATTAGCATTCCTACTTGGAAGTGGGAAGTGGTCAACATGGATTTCATTATGGGTTTACCTCGTACTCACAGACAGCATGACTCTATTTGGGTGATAGTGGACAGAGTCACTAAGTCAGCTCACTTCTTGGCGGTTAAGCCTATAGATTCAGCGGAGGATTATGCCAGACTCTACATCAGCGAGATAGTTAGGTTACATGGGGTTCCTTTTTCTATCATCTCAGATAGGGGTCCTCAGTTTACATCTCATTTCTGGAGATCAATTCAGAAAGGTCTTGGTACTCAGGCCAATCTTAGCACAACTTTTCATCCTCAGATGGATGGTCTGGCTGAGCGTACCATTCAGACCTTAAAGGACATGTTGAGAGCTTGTGTGATCAATTTCAAGGGTAGTTGGGATGATCACCTACCTTTCATAGAGTTCACCTATAACAATAAATTCCATTCCAGTATTTAGATGGCCCCTTATGAGGCCCTTTATGGGCGTAAATGCAGGTCACATGTTGGTTGGTTTGAAGTAGGTGAAGCAGCCTTGGTTGGACTAGATTCGGCACATGAGGCTATGGAGAAAGTTCAGCTAATCAGAGAACTATTGAAAATAGCTCAGAGTTGTCAGAAGTCCTATGCATATGTGAGGAGAAGGGACTTAGAGTTCGAGATCGATGATTGGGTTTTCTTGAAGGTGTCACCCATGAAGGGTGTAATGAGATTAGGCAAGAAAGGGAAGCTTAGTCCCCGATATGTAGGTTTTATAGAATCTTGGACAGGATTGGTGATATGGCCTATGAGTCAGAGTTGCCAGAAGAACTAGCAGCGGTCCATTCGGTCTTTCACATTTATTTGTTGAAGAAGTGTGTTGGTGATCTAACAGCGATAGTGCCTTTAGAGAGTGTGGCTATGAAGGATAACCTCACCTATGAGGAGGTTCCAGTTGAGATTCTTGACCGTTACGTTCGTAGGTTGAGAAATAAGGAGGTTGCTTCAGTAAAAGTTTAGTGGAGGAATAAGTCCGTAGAGGGAGCTACTTGGGAAGCAGAAGCAGCCATAATGGCCAAGTACCCTCACCTCTTTCCTTCTGATTCAGTTTCAGCATGAGGTAATAGTTTCTCCCCAGCCTCTAAGTTTACTCTTGTATATTTCAATCTCAGTATCATGCTCCCTCAGTATTCTTGCATTTCAGCATGTACGTGTCCATGGAACTACATTCAGTAAGATATCAATTTCTAAAGTACTGGTTGTGGATACCTCTACGTGAAGGATGAGTGAGGACGAAGCCTAGAGTGCATCTGTTTGACGAGCCATCGCGACATCGCGTGAATAATCGGCTCTAGGGATGGAGGTAACGGGCTGTTGGTAGGATTGGGCAGCTCCTTTCCCCTCAAAACCTCCAAAACTTTCAGTTTTAGTCGTCTTCATTCGAGGACGATAATGACCGCAAGGGGAGATTATTGTAAGCAGACACTAGAACTGAACCAGCTACTAGGACTGTAGCTCAGCAGAAAATTTCAGAAAAATTCAAGTTTCTAAGAACCACGTTGAGATGCACGAAACGCATAGTTTGGAACCATGGTTCGTCATTCTCAACCGTAGTCCCCATTTATAGTAGACTCCCAGTTCATGCCTCATGAACCACGAGTTAGACCATGGACCATAGTTTAGAACAACGGTCCGTCCTATCACTCGTGGTTTCCCTTAATCAGAGGACCATCAGTCCAGGGCTCAGTAACCATGAGTCATACGACGAACCATCATTCAGAACCACGGTCCGTCCTATGGACTTGTGGAACCAGAACCTCAGAGACCCTTAGCCTTTATCCAAGAAACCACGAGTTCAGTTACGGACCGCAGTTCAGAACCACAGTCCCTCCTTTGACTCGTGGAATCCTCAGACTAGACTAAAGTCCCTGGAACCACGAGTCATATAATGAACCATCATTCA